>JAWWMK010037275.1:0-12490 GCA_035047105.1 Galeopsomyia nigrocyanea
GCCCTCTGCTCGTCCTCCTATTTAAAATCCGCCCTCGGCTCGTCCGCATATTTAAAATCCCCCCTCAGCTCGTCCGCCTATTTAAAATCCGCCCTCGGCTCATCCGGCTATTTAAAATCGGCCCTCGGCTCTTCCGCCTATTTAAGTTCAGCCCTCTGCTCGTCCGCCTGTTTAAAATCAGCTCTCCGCTCGTCTGTCTATTTAAAATCAGCCCTCCACTCGTCTGGTTATTCAAAATCAGCCCTCCACTCGTCTACACCATTTTCTATCAGCCCTCCGCTCGTCTGTATATTTAAAATCCGCCATCCACTCGTTTATCGATTTATAATCCGCCCTCCGCAGGTATATCGATTTAAAATCCACCCTCCGCTTGTCTGTCGAATTAAAATCCGCCCTCCGCTCGTCTGTAGATTTAAAATCCGCCCTCTGCTCGTCCATCGATTTTAAACCCGCCCTCCACTCATCTGTCTGTTTAAAATCAGCCCTCCGTCTGTCTGTTAAAAATCCGCCTTCCGCTCATCTATCTATTTAAAATCCGCCCTCCGCTCCTCTTTCTGTTTAAAATCCGTCCTCCGCTCATCTATCTATTTAAAATCCGCCCTCCGCTCGTCTATCGATTTAAAATCCGCACCATTTTCTATCAGCCCTTCGCTCGTCTATCTATTTAAAATCTGCCCTCCGCTCGTCCATCGATTTGAAACCCGCACCATTTTCTATGAGCTCTCCGCTCGTCTGTCTATTTAAAATCAGCCTTCCGCTCGTCTTTCTCAGTTGCGTAATTTTCCCTGTGCAGGAGGGTGGTTACAGCCGTGTGTGCGTCCTAGTGAGCATCAGATGTGTCCAGCAACCTCATCGCGGAGATGTAATCCGAAGAGCAGAGATAGCGTGCTAGACGCTGCAACCGAGCCCGCACGGGCGCAACAAGAAAAAGAAGCGAAGGCCAAGAACATTTGAGCCAGTTTCCTGCCAAACACCCTGCCAAGGCGACGTGGGGTACCGCCGATGTCATCAACGTCGTCGTCGTGCCCTTGGTCACGTCTGATCAACGCGACCTCGCGATCTGCGTAAATGAATGTTTCGTGTATGCGACAGCATTGAGTGCATTTAGTCCGGAGAGAGTATTTGTCTCTTTCTCTTCGTACGTTATTTACATCGCGTTTAATAGGAAAGACTGTCGGTCACTGCTAGATTTGAATGTGTACGTTACGGGTTCTATGGCAATATACTAAAGTCTGTGAAGCGAGCCCTTGGAGTATTTTTTACCACCCTTATTTCGTCGTTGCATAATTTTCGCGTTTCCAGCAGACGCGGTAAGAATCCAGCAACATAACGATCATCAGCGAGGTGGCGGTTAGCCTCGCAACAAATTTCAGATGACGGCGTAGTATTAATTATTCAATAAATATCTACGCCTTACAATGTAAAAAAAAAAAACAGCTCATACATCGCCGCTGTGTTTATAGTCGGACCCAACACAGCGCGCCGAACGCCGCCTCGACTGCCGCTCGTTGCTGTGGGGAGAGCCGCAAATGAAGTGAAGTTACGCTGACACTTAGAGCCGCGCTCTCATTGGCCGAAATGATTAATTTTCAAAATTCATTGTCTCGGTCAATTTTGAAGGTAAAATTTTTTTGAAAACGCCAATCGATTCAGAAAATTTTTTCCTACCAGCCATTTCCGGAAACTATAATGCTTCTGAATCACTCTGGTTCAAATCCCACCTTAAGCTGTAGGTCCAGTCTGTTAGATACACCCTGTCAAAGGGGAACTCAAGCACTATGTACAACACACTGTACAGTAAAACTAATAAAAACCTTTTATCTTTTTTTTATGTCCTTCAGCTATTATTTAGGTTAGACAAAAAGTGTAAATAAACATGTCACGGTGAACAGCGGTTGAGTGGACTATATGCGCGACGTTGCCAACCTCACGATTGCTACTACGCGAGTCAATAGCAAGTCGAAGCGCTCTCTCGACTGATTAGCTCCGTATCCACCATACTCCCTTAAACGACTAGACACGTGTCTAATATTTTTCGGCATAGAATATGCTAAAAAAATTTCATCAAAATCGGTTACCCCAGACCGTGGTCTCTCCTTGTTAGTAGCATCAAAATTTGAACGACAAATCTGTTGTTTTATAAGGGAGAGGAGGGTCCAATAGGCATGACAGGTAAAATGGGCATCCCCTTTTATTTAAACAATTATTGATTTTTGAAGCTGATTATTTTTTATTGAGTAGCTTTTAAGCTATATTTCTGAATGCTTATAAAATTAAAGTGATTATTATTATAGTTTAGCTTTGAAAAATATAGCATTTATACGCTATACTATTGTTATTTACAATTATTTTAGCTGTGTCAATTATCAATGCTGTTCAAACTTAACTTTATACCATTATTGTTCACTTAATTTAGTAAATAACGGTAATGTCACAACTCTGCAATCACTAGAAACCAGTAATACTATTTGAAAAAACTGTTAATTGTTTAAATAATTATTTATCCATTGATGCTCATTAAGGAGCACCCCCATGCCCATCTCGTCCTACGCGGTAGGGTAAAATGAGCAAAAATACTAGTTTCGTTTTTATTTTTTTTTTCTCAGAAAAAGATCAATGTTTTGTTCTGTGACTGACAAGATTAGATTGTTAATTGCTAATGAACTCTCGAGTAATTTTTATTTATGTCAATGTTGTCTAGTTTTTTGTCAATAATACTTTAAAGGAAACTATGCCCATTGGACCCCGCTCTCCCCTACTTGAAACTCTAATTTGAAAAAATTGTGATTTTGGGTGACTGTAAGGCCTTAAATGGTTTTGATTCTACATAGTTTGATCGATTTTAATGTCAGCGTATTATAAGCCATTCATCTCAAGTCATTTTAATGTCAATTTATGAATTTAGATTCACATTTCAAATTGATTGAGATTTTTCAAATACTTTTCAATGTCCTCGTGTTACCAGGGTAACGTATTCCATACTTTTTCTCAATACGCGATTCATGTTTTTCAAAAATAATCTTCTAAAATCAATCAGTAAAACTAAAAAATAGAACACGTGATTCAGAAAGTAATTGGTAGCTTCAATTAATTTCTCGAATTAGAAATATACTCACTGGTGAGTAGTAACGTTGAAAAACATGTTGGAATATTGTGGTGCTGAATCTTCAGGCCCATGAGGTGCGGGAAAACTGGCAACAAGCATTATTGGCTTTCGAGGAAATACATGTTTACTATGCCTGATAAAAGATACACTATCGTTAGCTATTAGATCTGGATAATAATCTTTGCTGTAGTCGAAACCGTGTTTCATCTTTTTGCCATTCATATTGATACTGTAGTTATAATAACGTGAGTTCATTATAAGGCCACCCCACTCCCGCCAGCCTGGAGGTACATACGATCCATCGTATTTGTTTAAATACTTTCCATAATAACCTGAAAAATTACATATCAATTCTACATATTATTTTTTTTCTGTTTCAGTAATAATTTCTTTTATTATAAAAATAAATTCTTGTATCGTGGTTGACGGTGGATCCAAGTTCATCTTTGTATAGCAATAATCACACAGACCAATGAAAATTATGTATGTTGGATCAATTTATCTAAAACAATCGACTGATCGATCTAACGAGGGCAAGATTTTTTTTGATGGAAGAAAAAGAAGGACATATTCTTTGTGACGTTTTGTCGGCTACAATCTGCTGACCTTTTCAAGCTATTTATCGAAAAAAGACGTACATGATTATTACATATGAATGAATAACTTGTAATATATCTACCAAAAAGGTGCGTAGAAAAATCAGGGTTCATTCGGAAAAATTTTTTTTACTCCGAATCCTCATTCTCCAAAACCATACACCTTATCCTCTTGAACCATAAACTGAAAACCTCAAATTTTTCTAACCCAAAACTTTATATCTACTTCTATTCTACTTTTTCAACTTCTTTCAAGCCCAAGCTAAAATGTTCATGCGCATACTACTATGACAGAAAAGATTGTTGGAAGGCTCATTTTCTTCCTTAAGACACATAGAATAAAAGTTACTTACCAGATCTTTTTTGAAATAATCATGTGTCAAACCGAGAGCGTGCAGTGCCGCAGGTTTGACTGTATTTATTTATCGATTTCTCACAGACATTTTTTTTTCTCTCGCTAGAGTTTGGTTTTTATTATTCTGAAAAACACATAGAATACATTCCTGAAATAAAAAAATCTATTTTTTTGTCTTTAGGTAGAGGCCTACCTTAACGTAACCATATACCCGTAAATGCAAGCTCATATATTTCAGAGTAATGAACCTCGAAATCTTAAACCTGAAAACGTTTTCGCTAAAATAATACGATTCCAACGATTCACAGTTGCATAATCAAGACAAGAAATATTATTAGACATATGCTTTGGAATGAGTCAAAATTTTTATTCAAAAATACCTGCTTTTGTCAATTGACCAGATCAAAAATTGTATGTTTCATTTCATTCCAAAAACTTATTCTACTCTACTTATATAAAATGAGTAGATTTTCGAACAGAGAATAAAATTTAAACTTAATAACGGGTGGATTTTCACTCATTATGTCTCTCTCTCTCTCTCTCTCTTCGGGCACTTTTCCGGTTTTCTGAAAAAGGGTCTTGCTTCGTCCCCTGGCTAAGGTCCCGACTATTCTCTCGATGTCCGATACTAGGCCCGTCGCGCAGCTCTGTGAGCCCTCTAAGGTCCTCGAGCGACTGGTACACCACCAGCTGCTGTGTCACCTGGAGGACAACAATTTGATTGATCCGCGGCAGACGGGCTTTCGGAAGGGCCACTCGACCGAGACTGCCCTCCTTGGCCTCCTTGACGACGCGCGTCATGCGATTTACAAGGGCTAGCTTACCATTGTAGTGCTCTTCGACTTCTCGCGCGCTTTTGGTAGTATCCCACATGTTCGCCTGATCCGCAAGCTTAGAAATTTCAACGTGGGTGACGCTACACTTGATTGGTTTTTTGCCTATCTCGCTGATCGTCTGCAGGCCGTCGTTGATGATGGTGGCACTATCTCTGAGTGGCTTGCTACTTCCTCTGGGGTTCCACAGGGCAGTGTTCTTGCTCCCCTCCTATTCGCCATTTACATAAATGACCTGCCCCGGGTTCTCCAGTTCGCAAATCACATCATATATGCTGATGACAAGCAAATTTATGTTCACTGCTCCCCTACCCATCTGGATGCTGGTATTGCCAAGACGCAGTAGGATGCTCAGGCTGTCGCTAACTAGGCCCGTGAGAATGGGTTGGAGCTGTACATAAAGAAGACGAAGGTCATTATCCTTGGTAGCGAGCTTTTCATCTCGGCTCTGTGGAAGCGCCAGCAGCCTATTCCATTGATACGCCTCAACGATATTCCCATCCCGTTCTCTAGTACGGTGAAAACTCTAGTACGGTCTTGGTGTTACCATCTCATCGACTCTGCAATGGAAGGATCGCATGGTGAACGTCACTGGTAGTGTCTATCGTGCCCTCTATTCCCAAGTTCTACCGAAAGTCGCTCTCCATTCAGCTCAAGAAAAATCTTGTGGAAACACTGGTTTTTCCGCTTTTCAATTATGCTTCCCTGGTTTAGATGGATCTCGAAAAGTCGCGCGTGCACGAGCTACAGGTAGCGCAAAATGCGTGTGTTCGCCTGATTGTGGGATTTGTTCCCTTCATTCCCACAAGCGATGTGACCTCTCACATCTCTTATCAGCGCTTGAAACTTGGCTGGCTCTCTCTTGACCTGTTGCGCCACTTGTCGCTGGGGAGTTTCCTGTAAAAGCTTGTTGTGAGGCTCAAGCCAGGTGATCGAAATGTTCCCTCCTATCTCACTCAACACCTTAGGCTCTTAAATGACAATGTTGTTGCGCGCAGATCTCTGAGAAATCCTCCTGCAGCCTTCCACTTCAAAGCTCCACGCACGGATGCGTGGAAGCGATCTTTTGCTATCAGGTTAATGGACATCTTAAACCAGCTGAGTGTGACTGTTTTCGACGCTGAGAGGATTGTCTCATTCAAGGGCTGGCTCCGGTCTCTCTTGCTCCTCCTCGAACTGAGGCACCTTGACCTTCGCATGCGTCTAGAGGGCATGAGAAACCGTGAAGCCCTAACTTCCTTGCCGGGAGTCGACCAGCCTTTTCACGTCTCTGCTTTTACCACCATCCAGGGCTATCTAACTCTCCGCTCTTATCTGAGTTTCCCCTTTTTCCAGAAAATCCGCCCTTTGGCCATCTACGACGATCTTCAACCGCGACTCTAGGTATATATGGCCTGTCGGCCTGAGGTCCCTTGGCAGCATCACTAGCCTGCCGCTTAGTCATTGCGTGCGTCTAAATTTTCGTTTTGCGTAGCGAATCTAGTCCTTGTTATTGCGTTTAAAGTTGCTTTACAGTCTAAGTCTGCGTGAGCCCGTACATATAACATATGCTGTTATTTGCAAATCGACTGATTGTGCTTGCGTTTTTGCGTTATTGATTCCTGCCTGTGATAAAGTCGTTAATGCGTTCTTTAATGTTAAGTTTGCTATTTTTGTACCACGCTTGAGCCTTGAGCTCTTATATTATTTTTATTGCACAGTTAATCTTTATAATAGCGTATTATTTCTCATTTGAATGAATTTGTTTGAATATGTTTGTTTTCTTGTACTACGCGTGTACTTTGAGCTTTTATGTTATATTATTTTATTGCGATGTTAATCTCTATAATAGCGTATTATATTCATTTATATGAAATTGTTTTTGCTACTATATAGTCATACTCTCCACCAGACAGGGTATCTACCCCATGGTGTAATAAAGTATAATTAATCAATCAATTTCTCTCCCTCCCTCTCTCCCTCTCTCCCTCTCTCCCTATGCGATCTGCGCCGCTTTTCTCTGTTACCTTTACGTAACACTTTGTACAAATTCCTAGTATTTTTCATTAAAAGCAACAGTCATTTCAAATTCCTTTCTTTTCATTGATCGAGCCTGACTCTTTCCGCTTTTGTTGCGTTCCTTGCATGCGAGTCTGCTATAACTTTCGTTTGTGCTTTAGGATAGCGCAAAACTGCGAATTTTCAAAACCAACCCTTACAGCTGAACAAATTACTCTCAACAGGAACACGACCCCAGAAAATTATTCCGGTCGTAAATTTATTTTAGGCTTCTACAAAAACTCAAGTCAGCTCGATCTTTTATAACTTTTGAAGAAGTCTATTTATTTTAATTTCAATAATATAATTAGCTATTTTTATCCAAGTTGAATTAGAAATAGTTAAGCAACTAACTGTCAACAGAATTTCAGAAGTTTCACAAGAGCGATCAATTTTTAAGGTCGTACTTGTGTTAGTAGTATTTCGTTGAGCTATAAGGTTTGGTTTCAGAAAATCGGGATACATTCTATCTTGCAGCAATAAATGAGTAACAAATTATGCCGTTGACCAGGTTTTTCTATGTACCTTGTAATCATTTGTACAGACAGTGGAGTTTCTAAAATTGAACGGGTGAGTTACGTGGGCAAGGGTTAATAGGAAGAAGAAAGTCTTTGCTTACTGTATAACGTATAAAAGATAATTAGTGACTGCAAGCAACTGAACGTGGGTAGTTTCGCGATCGGGATCAATTTTTAACGTCGTACTTGAGCTAGGTGTAGCTTGTTCTGCCATAAAGGTTGGTTTTGGAAAGTCGGGCTTTGCGCTATCTCGAAGCGATAAATGAGCAACAAATTATTCCATTGGCTAGATTTTTCTATCTATCCTGTAAGGTTTTTTTACGAATGATGGCTTTCATAGCGTTATATGGGTGAGTTACGTAGATAAGGGTTGTTTGAAGGAAGCAGATCGTTTTGTTACCATTCAGTTATGAATAATTTGAGACGTCAGAGGGCCCACTAACAAGGAGAGCGTCAGATGTGCGGGTCACGGATTCGCTTGTAACTTTGGGATCTCTTTTCATACGTAGAAATATGTAAGAAGCCGCGACCATTCATCCTAACGCTCGATATTTCTGTAGTTATAGGCTATTTTTATCAAATCTGTGAAAATATATGTCTCTTTCGGAATGGATATACCTTGTGATCTAAGCATTGTAGCGTTTTTATAATATCAACAGGAGAAAGCTGAGATCAAATCCTTTTGAAGACAGAAAAATTTATACAAAAAGATCAATTTGTTCCAAAGTTATATAATATTCAAAATTTAAAAGTTGATTAGTCACTTTTTCGAAACAAAGCATTTTATTGAGGATTCCATATCCAAATTTTAAATCAGTGTAATTTTGGAACAGATTGGTTTTTATGAACAAATTTTTTTTCTTCGAAAGTATTTCATATCAGCTTTATTTTGGTGATATTACAAAAACGCTACAATGCTTAGGTTACAAAGTATATCCATTACAAGAGAGACATATATTTTCACAGATTTGATCGAAATAGCCTATAACTATAAAAATATCGAGCGCTAGGATGAATGGACGCGGTTTTTTACATATTTCTACGTATGAAAAGAGATCCCAAAGTTACAGGCGAATCGGTGACCCGCACATGTTACACTCTCCTTGTAAGAGTAGGTTTACAATCGGAATATGTTTTTGAGGTCGTGCTTGTGTTAGAGGTAGTTTGTGCAGCCATAGGGATTGGTTTTTGTAAATTGGGATGTATATAAACTTCTTTCCAATAAATAAACTTCTTTTTTATAAATATTAAATAAGAAACTACTCCCTAATCTTTATTGAAATTTTTCATTGATTTTTAGAAGTGCATAAATATTTCGATCTCAATGTCTAATTATACAAAAATTATAAATAAAATTTTTTTAATAGATATGACTGTGAAAGATCACATAAACATGTTTAGTTTAAGATACGTCAGGATTGTTCAAAAAGTATATTACGGGGAATGGATTTAAGATTTATAGTCACATAATCCATTGAAAGCAAATATGTTAATCCAATTTTGGATTATCAGTCACTAGATCATTATGTTTCAGCTATGTAGTATGATTAAAGTAAGTAATCTCACCACCCCTTCTACTATAAGCACCATCCTGGATAAAATTCTGTAAATAAATTCTGTTCTTATTACCAGAAAGTGTACCACAATTCTCCAAGTATCAGTGTTCCTTGTAGTACGCTTAAGATACTTCTTATTGCTTTACACCGGCTACGTTGTGCTATCCATTCTATTGTCCAAAGTTATACAGCAAATTTTATTAGTAAGGATTATAATTCTTTATTATAACTTCATAGTTGAAAATGTTGTTTTTTTCTCTCTTATTTTAAATAGTTCCCATTAGCTTATAATTATGAGTGAAGTTAATGCCGAGAATCTCAAAACTCTTTTCAATGAAAAGATTAGAAATTTCAAACGTGCTGACAATATTGAGCATCTAAGCGATGAAAAATATGCTGAGATTATGAGAGAGGTTGAAGAAGCTAAGAGTACCACAAAGATGACATCGAAAGATCGCTGACGTGTGCGTAAATACGATGTTCTCTAGGTTGGTAATATGAAAAAATTGATTGTTCCAGTGAATAGCAGTAGTTAAAATGTCATTTATTACTACGTTAGAAAGTCAGAAATATTCTATGTTGAGCATAGCTCTGTTAATAGTGGGCTTGGAGGTTGTGATCATACAGAAAAAGCAATTAATGTTAACTACAAAAATGTTACAAGGAAATTGTTAATGGCTTATTTGATTTTCGTAAGACTTGCCAACAGAACTGAAGCTTGCCAAGGCAAGGATTAGTTGTCAAGCCTTTGTTGTTTAAGGAAGCCAACGATCGTGCTCAAGTCGATCTGACTGATTTGTGGTGGCCTCATGGTGCCGCAACTTTCTTTTAAATTTATTATATACATGAAAATCTGTATCGGATTCATTAGAAAGCGAAGAAGTCTTGATAAGCGTGATAAAATCTATTCCGGCAGTAGGCGATGATACGACTGTGAGAGAAGACGATTCTTTGGAAGCTGGATCAACCGAAACTTTGCAAAATCAGGGAAATTATGATCAACAAACAGTTCTTCCAATATTTAATGACAAAGGTTTGTAAAATTTCCATAAAAATAAAATACAATTAATTTGAAAGTAATACGAATTATAGTGTATTAATGTATCAATTTTATCAGATGATAATTTGAACTTTGAAACGACTTGCTGCGTTTGTGAGAAAGAATCGTCAGGTGCACATAGCTGAAAATTGTGTAAAAATAATGTCCATACAATCTGCGGGACTGTAATAGACAATGAGGAAGGACATGGCCCGTCTATACTTTGCTCGCTATGATCCGAGCGTGGAAAAATTATTGAAAATCCAGCTCGGGCTTATGTAGGTTTGAACCGGCAAGCAAACAAAATGTTCTCGATGTCAAACAAGAAATTTTTCCCTATTGAAAAGGAACATCGGTAAAGGTGCCAATTCTTCAAATGGACCGAGGAAAGATGGATGCAAGAAACCTCATCGGAGTAGTAATGGAAAAAAACTGATGAGGGACTCTATGAAATAGGAACAGAGCATGGAATAATCAACTCGCATTATTCTAGAAATCAAATAGATCCTTGCAAAGAGAAATTTATTAGCATTCATCAAGTTCCAGAAGTAGAAGTATCAGTACGAAGCATTAATAAAAAATACTCTCGATTTGGTGGTCACAGATTTGACAGATGTAACAGCAAGATAGGTTGTAAACAAAACTCTTGTACATATAAATGTATGCAACTCCTTTGTAATTCTAAATGCCACAACTCTAATAAGTGTAAAAATAATTAATACATGAAATCCTATGTTTATATCTGTTAATCAGAAATATTATATTGTAACGTGGTATTTAGATCATTACCCACTGTTACTGATTATTTATTGAGAAATTCCGGTGCGGGGAGACATGTTGTTTGTTTATTCGCCCCCAGCGGCTCGCGCTATCTCTCTCACTCTCATGCCACGCAGGGCACTCACATACACGCTCTTGCTCTCGCTCGTTCTTCGCTGCATTGGGCTCCGGCGAATTACAGTCGCGCGCGCGGCGACTCTCGCTGTCTCTCTCTCTTCTTGCTCGCAGCTTGGCTTGTGCCTGGCCCGTCGTCGACGCTGCTTCTCCCTCTCCTCCGGTCTCTCGGCTGCTTGGTTCCTCGGGCATCTCCGCCGCCGTTCGGGGTACCTCGGAAAAATACATCGGCGATTAGGCTACCGCGAAATGCAAATGTAGCCGATCGCCGATGCCTACAGACGAGAGAGCGAGATCGAGCATACGAGAGTTTATTCTCTCGTCACAATATTTTAAATAAACAATATTTTACTTACATAAAAACTTGTGTATTTTTTATGTGAATGACGTACAATTATTTTGGATTTCGACAAAATTTACAATCTCTAAGTGACTGATAATCCAAAATCGTATTAACAAATTTGCTTTTAATAAAAATTTGTATTTATAATTTTTGTATTTAGAAATTGTGATCTAAAAGTTCATACACTTTTAAAAATCAATGGAAAATTTCAATAAAGATTAGAGAGTAGTTTCTTATTCAAATAGTTATAAAAAAAATTAATTTCTTTATTGTTCACATGTAAAGCGTTGCCAGTAAGGTATAATTCTTTCCGGACTTTGCCGCGCACTCCACCGGCGACTTTTCGGGCTTCTCCGATCGCCGCTTAGGCAAGTCCGAAATGACTGAGAGAAGGCAGACAAGAACATAAATTGGCTCATTGACTACATAAAAAGTATCTATACCGCAATTTGACTGCATTCGTGAATTTTTGATCGCAGCGGTCTATTACATGGATAAACAATTGTACATGCTTATAGCGAAACTATTTTTGCAATATTTAAAAAGTACTTTTTCGATCGATGAGTAGAATACAAGTTTCAGAATAAAAGTAATAAATAAACATAGCATACAAATAGCTCTTTAATTTGACAGTCCACTGCATGGTTTGCATCCTCCCCGCCACTCCGCTCGGGCGGTATGAGTACACTGAGCATTGCAGTGACTATTTTTTGAACTTTTGAAATATTGCCGATCATTAAATGACTTTGGAAATCAATAAATTCGAATAATTAGCTCGGGTAATTTACACACGCAACAACGTAGTATATTCATAATTCTCTATATCGGCGGTCTACTGCATGGTTTACATCCTCCCCCTAGCTCCACTCGGGCGGTAGTACAATTTCCATTAATGTGACTATTTTTAGAGCTTTATTAATAAAGTCGATCATTAAATAACATTGTGAATTAACAAATTCGAATAATAGGTACAGGTAATTTACACACTGTATATAGCGTAGTATATCAATAATTCTTTAATTACGACGGTCGACTGTATAGTTTCTATCCTCTTCACCGCTCCGCCCTGGTGGTCTAGGTACATTGTCCATCAAGAGTCGCGGTCGCGAACCGAATGCGAGTAGGTACGAAGTGTGCGAAGCTGCGGCAGCGCCCGACCCTCTATACAGTAACATTACGATTCCGGGCTCCGCCGAAAATCATCTATTTTTTT
>JAWWMK010037286.1:0-12489 GCA_035047105.1 Galeopsomyia nigrocyanea
AGCGTAACCCCGAGTTTTTAATTTGCCAAAACCCGAACGAAGTTATGGCAGTTTTTTTGTGGATTTGGCCATGTATATACATACTTTCACGAATATTCCGATACTCATCTAAAACTGCAATCGCCCTCAAAAGACATCACTGCAAAATATAATCTCGCACACCAGACCATCCCCGCCGCGAGGGAGTAGGTGTCATAAACTCTCGCTTGAAATCCTTGTACATACACCTGTTTAAAAGCTGCCGACTGATCTCGGCGTCGCAAATCCGACGAGAGCGGCGACGACGACGCGACGGCGCGCCAAGTTTTACGGCTCCTCCCTTTGACGTCAAATGATTTAATCTCAAATTAGGTATCTGAGCATGCACGAAGCGTCAATTTGGTTTATGGCCGACTTGTATATATATACACGCGAAGAGCGGCAAAAGGGAAAGGAGAGCTTATGTACTTATTGAAAATGTCTAGATTTTCTGATGGTTGCGTGTATACTCTACGCTTCAACGTCTTACGGATATAAATTACACGTTGTGTGCGGGCAATTTATTAAATTGCATCGTAGCGATTTTTATGTTTTGCTCGTTTTATTTTACTCATTATTTGCTCGAAACACATTTGCGAGTTTAATTTTTGAACCAATGATACAAAGTTTTGTGAATTTTAACTTTCTTGGGAAAAAACATAATAAATTAATTCGATCATCTATGAATGCCAAGAAAAAAAACAATTGAAATTGCAGATCGACCTCCAGAAAGCAACATTGATAATGGACGACAGCTTCACCACTTCCATCGTATCCGGTACGAGGATTCCATTAAACGTCGAGAAGCCAGTAGCATGTTGGGATGAAGTATTCCACGTTGGTGGACGTCGAATTCCCGTTGACGTTTGCGTCGCTCCTGTTCTTGTCTGCACCGAAGCTAGTCAGACTGCTGGAGGTGGTGATAATATCTCGAGTGCCGGTCTTGCACTTCAAATTTAAAAAGGTGCATGCTGGAGTTTTGAGCTTGAGAACTTTGATGAAAAAAAAAGTTAATTTTTTGTTTTCATTGTTATATGTCTATTGACGATTAAAAATTTTTGTTTGAGAGTATACGGCATTTCATGAGTGTTCTCGAGCTCGAATTGAGAGATGAAAGACAAAAATTTCCGACGACCCTGTTTTCTCTTTTGTACCTTCGACAACGAGGTAATTTTCGATCGAGTACAATCAATTTTTATAAAGTAAAGTTATACAATTCTAATGACGATTTAAACGTTCGATTGTGCTTAACTAAGAATACTTATACCAGAAAAGTTTCTACTCGAATCAATAAATTGAACTATAAATTTGTCGTTTGCCATATGAAATAATGTGTTAATAAGGATTGCATTATTGATTGATGAGAGTAGACATTTTTCCCTTGAAAGTCTATTAAATTTCATTCAATTGAATGGAATTCCTACTTAAGATATTCGATTTACGATTTTTTTTTATTGCACGTTATTGGCACTTTTGCTTTTTTGCGCGTACCTTGAAAATCAAAAATTTTCTAGTTGTTAGTTCTTAAGTAAAATATTCCATAATTTTATCGATGCCTATACGAAAAGATACTTAACACCAAGTAACTATATCTTAGTATTCAAATATTATAGATAACATTAGAACAATCTTATTTAGGACTAAGATAACTTAAACAATGAAACTTTGAAGATAAAAAGCAAAAGTGTCAATCGTCTCGTTTGTAAGTGCTAGATGCAGTTTTTAGAAAAAAAAAGTTTGACACGATTCTCTGTGCGGCCTCTGTAAAACACTTTGTCACAATAGAAGACTTATAGGCACTAGATTAGATTCCAAAACAATAGCATTTCCTTATAGCCATTCCACTTATTTACTATTCTTTGTTCCCACGTCGACTGATTGTGATACGCCTATATAATAAAAAGTAGCGCGTTCAGCATTTGAAAAAACACTTTTCGCGCGCCAGCAAATGTCATTTTATACACACGTTGACACATAGTAAAAAAAAAAAAAATACTACTATGTATATGTTTATTAGCCTAAAATGAAAGTTTGAAGTTTCTTAGTCGTAAGATTTGTCTACGACACTATTACGCTTGGATAAGGTGAAAAAAAGTTTAATTCGTTTTTTTATTGTATACATCTTACGTGTTTTTATTTCTATATACTTCTTTTCGTCGATTTTGAATTAGAAGTATAAGTCAATGCTATAGGATACACGTGTGTTGTTTGTAAAATGGTGATTATATTTACATCGGAAGTTCGTCAAAATAGTCATTTCAAAAATTTGACGAGTTTCAATTGAATGTGGCTTTTTTGGATGTTTTTGCAATAAAATTGAAATGCGGGATTTGCTACGTTCGTGCTGTGCTAGTATGAAATGTTACATTTTTTGGTCTTTCGAAACAAAACTTTCTTGGGTTTTTAGTAGCATTCCAAAAATAATTTTTGTAATTATGAAGAGCATTTTTTGAGTATCCAAGTTTTATAATATACAGATTAATGTATATCCAAACATGTAATTCTGCTATGTTGTTTGCCTCTTTTTTCAGATTTTTAGTAGCATTCCATGAATTGTTTTAACAATATTACCATTTGTAAAGCTTCAATAATGTACTGTACTTCAGTGCAAAGATAAAATATAACAAAAAGGTTTGTTAAAGCAGCTTGAGAATAAGGTAAAATAAAAAAAAACTGATCCAACTTGTTGTATCGCTTATTTCTATATTTATATATTTATATCTTGCATCTCAATCCTGAACAGGATTCATTACAATATAACAATAAGAGCCACTGTACCGACAATTTTGCCAGTATAATAGGTCTATTGGAAAAACGTCCACTTCATGTCAGACACATAATAGTTTTCTTATCATCATAGCTCGTAGTTGAATGCAAACTTACTTTTATATCCGCATCAATTAAACTCTAAAAAATACTATTCTGATACGTGCAAAAAGAAGAAAAACTGACGCGCGAAACGTCACGCGAACTCGCGACTGTACAAATGAGAGATAGAGAGGTAATTTGAAGGCGGAACGCAGTTAAAAGCAAAGTTAATTTCGTCGGAAACACAAAAACTACAAACTACGTACACTGCGTTTCTTACATAAACACTAATTCTTCCATGATATTAAAAAGGTCTGTAAACTTTTGTTCCTCACAACTCCCAACTGTGCGACGTCGTTGTTAAAATTTTTCGTTTTTTTGTGAAGTTCGATATAAATATCTCAAGCTCTATCAAATTACTTACTCATATGCTTGATTATCGATAATTCAAAAATATATTCAAATATTAACAGTGAAAATTTCAATTTTTGCAACAACCATTGGATTATTAATCAAAGTTTAAACAAAGACAATTCTAAATACACCGAGGAATGCACCGATCGACCTTCGCAAACAAGCGAAAAACTTTGTAACTCCGCGAAGATTGCTTTACAGAATGGTATCACCCTCGTCAATACCAAGCATCTTGAGATCATCAGGTCCCGCGGATTCATCAGGTTCTTGATGAGTAATTTCCGGTGGTGGTTGGTCCATGTAGTCCGGCCCATAACCAACGCATCCCAGCATGTTGTACATCGAGCCATACATTATCGACGACTCTTGAGCCTCTCGTTGTGCTAGTTCAGCAGCCAATCGCGCAGCTTTCTCTTCTGGTGACTCTTCTTTAGGGAAGATTATGTCCAAAGCCTCTTGCAAGTCCACCGGTAAAGGAGCGCCGTCAGCACGCTTCTCACCTTCCACAGCTGCGACTGGTTCTTCAGCTATTACACCCGGTGGCATTTCCGATGCGGCTGGCATTGCAGGTGGTGGCGCACTGTACATGTTCGGTGGGGGCATTTGCATCTGGTGCATGTAGGGCATTGATTGTACTGTCGGCGGTGGCTGTGAAAAAAAATCGAATGGTAAGTAGGCGATAATTGCTATTTCGCATCTTATGCGAAATTGTAAAATCATTCCAACACTCACCTGATTAGTAGGATGCAAATAAGTATTGGCAACTCCAGTGACGAACGGTGGAGGTGGACCCTGCGGCGTAAACGACGTTGGTTGCGCCTCTGCCTTGGGTGGATATCCAGGCGGTGGCAGGCTGGTATTTGGAATGACTGGTGGCGGTTTGCTTATATCGGCGGCAGACGTTACGTCCTTGGTAGGTTCGACGATTTGCTCGATTATAACATCCTCTGATTGATCCTCGATCTCCATGTCTACGGGTTCGGCCACTGACGTGCCATTCGTTTTCTCATCATTTTTCTTGTTCTTGTCGTTTTTCTCGTTCAAGACTGGTGGTGGTGGAGCTACGAGAATCTTCATCTGAGCTTTTGGTGCTGCACTCGATAAAACGAGTGGTGTGGCAAGCTTTGGCACGAGTACCACTCCTGAAAATGCAAATAGGACGGTAAGTTTTACACGAAAATAATACATAAAACAGAGTGATCGTGAAATACGTTACCTGGTGGATTGATAATGTCACAGGGCACCTTAGGAGTGTCTTCAAATTTGCTCTGAGTATACGGCAGTGCTGTCACCTCCTTCTCTGGCTGCCTGGGATCGTCTTTCTTCTTGAACAACGGCAACCTTCCAATGAACGGCAGTTTGCCTTTCACCACTTGCGGCTGTCCCTTCTTCGAGTTGTTCGAGTCTTTCTTAGACTTGTCGTTACTTTTCTTCTCGTCGTTCGAATCATCGTCGCCACGACGCTTGTTGCCGTACTTATCGAAACCGCTGCGTTTCGGACTGTACTCGCGACCGTGACGAGGTGAATCTGAACCTCTATGTCTGCCACTCCTACTGTCGTAGTATTCTCTGCGAAAGGTTAAATTAAAAATAATTGAAAAAAGACAATATAATGCAAAGAAAGAAAAAAAATTAATTTGAATGCTAAGTTGAAGCGTTTTTTTTAATTGAAGCAAAGAAAAGTGAGACAAGCTTTGGTATCAAACGAGCAGAACAAATGAAAATAATGAAAAAATCGAATTCTCTGTTTTGTTTGGAAATAAATAAAATCTTTATTCGAGTGCAGTCAGTTAACAAAATTGGAAAAATTACAAAAGCTCATGTCACACCCTCTCAATATCTCTTCTCTCTCTCTCACCTATCGCGTCCGCCACGACGACGATCATCGCGATAACGCTCGTCCCTGTAGCCACGCTTGTAGTCATCGTCACGCTTATCCCATTTGCCACTGTACTCGCGTCTTTCGTCTTTGTACTTATCGCTACTTCGGTTGCTATCTCTGTCGTCGTCCTTTTCTTTCTCGTTTTTTAACGGCTGTACTTGCTGTTTCGTCCAGAAACCCATGTGTGGCTTGGGCATCTCTTCTGGTGGTTTGACCGGTGCCACGGGAACTGGTTGAGGCGCAGCTTTGGGCTCTTCGTCCTTTTTGATCCAGAAAGGCTTTGGTGGTTCTTTCGGGCCCCAAGCTTGCAATTCTACCTCGGGGATTTCTGGTGGTTTGCTTTCTTCTTGTTTGGGTTTGACCTTGTTATGATGATTGTCTGATGGTAGGTTAGCTGCACCTAAAAATTATTCGAAGATGTTTGTTAGACGACGTTAATTTTACAATTTAATTTAGTTTACGAACCCACGCTACTAAATTTAATAATTTTAAAAGTTTTCAATAACAATATGCTTTTGAAAAAACTCAAAACGTACTTAAAAATACTGTGAAATTTGAGAATTTACAAAGTTCTTAAATCAGTTTCACGTATAAAAAATTTAGTTCAATTCCAACGAAAATGTAATTGCGATGTTAGTAAAAAAAAATTCAAAATATACATACCTTTGTAATCATACATGTCTACCTCATGATGATGTTGAGATTGACTGGAGCTCTTTCCCTTATTCCTCATGGCTACTCGAATACTCTTGGACGGATCATCTACGGTCGAAGGCCCATTCGCGTTGTTAGCTTCGGACTCGTTGCTGTCGGTGTCAGTGGACGATTCCGAGTTGCTACTTTTCTGACTTTTGCGCTTCTTCGACTTTTTCTTATTCTTCTTGGCCTTCTTCGACTTTTTGGGCTTGGGTGGCGGAGCTTCCTCTTTCTGCTTCTGGATCTCCATCTGGATTTGCTTGTTTTTCTCGTCGGAGAAAGCCTTTTCACGGTCAGCCATCCAATCCGTTTCCCAGTGTGGATTTTGCTCCACGAATCGCTGTACAAAACAAAGAATGTATGTTAGTGATGCATTTTCACTGAAACTTCATTTCGCTTATGTTATAATTCACTCATATAGCACTCATAAGCTGTGGCATACTAATACGATAGAAGTAATTAAAAACTAATCTAGATATGATTGTAAAAGGATAAGACCCATTATAGTTCGTTCAATAGTTAAAAAATATTTCAGTAATGCAGTTATTTAAAATAAAAAACGAGATTACAATTTGAAAATTTAAAATTTTAAAAGCTTTCTTGTACTAAAAATAGCAAAGCAACTTACGCTGTAGTTCTCGGAATGACGTCGAGACTTCAAGTGCAGACTGGCGCAGTGAAGATCGCCGATCCAAGCGTTGCAGAGTCTGCAGTACCATGCGGTAGCCGGGCTGAAGAACTGCAAGCCTGTGAAACAAATCATAAGAGGGCCACGGTTAAGCAAATCAACAGGCGAATTTATAAAACTTATCGATCGTAATGTTATATATCATAAGTTTCATGTAGACAATGACCTTGTGCTCATCTCGCGCGTGATGACAGACTGAAAGCAAATGATGATTTTTTTGAAGTTTTTTTTTTGTTTCGTTAAAAGATACATTGCCAGTGGATATTTCATTTAGAGAGCTAGAAAAATAAGATTAATGCGTAACGTGATGTCCATGCTCTGCGAGAATTTTTCCCTAAAAAGAGGTTGTTAAATTACAGGGTTGACAACAGTTCTTTATTAGGTTTATTGTTTACATAATTATTCATACATACAATAGTTAACGACGTATTTTCGAAGACTTAAATAAACAAATATTATAGAAATGTATATGTTAATTGAAATATAATACATAAATCGTAGCACTGATACAATTAAAGCATCGCTTGCGATGTGTACACACACCACATGCGTCCATTATCTTCTTTGATAAGCACTCATAACTTCAGTATTTTTTTCACTTTTACTATGCTAAGCACGAATCTAGATTAACATAGAATTTTAAATAAGCACTGTGCGTAAAAGAAAAAAATAAACACTCACGAATATAAAAAATATTCACTTGTTTGCGCACTTTGTAACATATACTTCTCTGAACAGAACACTTCTAATCCTTCTCCTCTGGCGAGCATCAATACGTTTTTTTTAAACTTTTGTGTATTTCTAAATTGAGGGAAAGTAAACAAATAAATAATATATGTAAATCCGATAATCGGTCGATACCCAACGACAGTGAGAAAAGTAAAAAATTGCACCTGTATCTGTGTAAAAGTACATGGTAATGATCTAATATTTCCGCTGGCACATATATTTTTTTTTAAATGTCTTCAATACATACCGGGTACACGCGACAGTGTCGGCGCGAACTCTACGGAATGTTTCTATAAAATTAGTTGATAGAATTTGATTATTCATCGGAACGTTCGTACCTTTGATTGGTGTTCTTTTCGTCGGCAGTCCTTGGTAATATGGCACTTCCTTCTCAGGTCCTCCGTGCTTGTCGTCGTGCCATGGCATATCGACTATCTTTCGCTCCTGAAAAATACAATAAATTTATGGTAATATTGCGTTACCTGCGATTCGTTTTGCTGACAATTATTCATCTTTTACATATCTAATAAAATATTCTGTAAAACAGAATCAATGCTTGAATAAACTTTAAGTCGACGCTGTGACAGTCATCTACTAAATTTTCACGTCGCGCTTCTAATTTCACGGACTCGTTTTTCAATTTAGCTGAATTGTTGTCGTTGTAAAGTCCACGTGAATACTTAAAAGACGGCAACTTATAAATGCATTAGTTTCTTTCTTTGAACGATTATCCGCTTCTTGCATCTTTTATTGTATTGACAGAAAAAGCGAAACCGTGAACCATTAAAATTACAGGTGAACTGATATGGCGTACAAAATAAATTAATTTAAAACTTGAGTCACGTTTTATTTACTTACGTAGATTCAACGATTTAGAAACACCATAATAACATAGAAAATTTATATAAAAACGCATTTTCGCAAAATTATTGACATCCAAAAGATAAATAGATCTTAATCACATATAAGAAAGAATTCAACTTACCAAACAAGTTTCCTTATGCTCATTGCAATGAAGATGATTCAAATATTCTTTTGCAGTTTTCGGAAAGATGTCACAAGTTTTGCACCAGTGCATTTCCGGATCATAATGAACGAAGTTGAAAGCTGGTCTGTCATCCTCTTTATCTTCGGAACGTGGAGATTCGGCGATCTTTTTCATCTCCTCTTTCGGACTTTTCGAACGATTAACTACGTCAGGTTTGTACTTGACTTTCAAGTCGTCGACGGTTACTTTGTCGCCGATTATTCCAGTCAACATGTCGATCACGTTATGAATGGATTTCATTTTATTTTGAATCTCGACCTGTGAAACAGCAAGATCACACTCGATACTAAAACATATTCCTCGAAAACAAAAACACGAAAAAAAAAAAATTTAGTATTCAAATAATACCAGCAGTCTACCTTTTACGACTCTTTTAATGTATCATGTGTAGGCACGAGATGCGCACAAATAATTTATGTATTTTTTAAAAACGTAATATAAGTAATATTGCGACCACTCAAGAACTAAAATTATTCTTGTACATTGTAAAATATTAAAAAATGTTGGTTTGTTTTTCTTTTTTTTTTTTGCATTGATAATGAAAATAAATTGAAAACGGTGACCAACCTGCAGCTTTTGATTCTCCTTGATGATACGATTGTTTTCCCTTCCACTCTCGTTGTCGATCTCCTCGTACTGCTTGCGCAAAATTTCCAATTCCCTCTGCAGCCTTACCGTCTTCTTCAGATACTCTTCGCGTTGCTTCGCTAGCGTTGCTTTCTGCTGCTTTAACTCGGCTGCGATTGCTGTTTGTTGCAGAGCATGTATTAATTATATAAGCATTATTGCATGCGGGTTTAGAAAGAGCAGCTCACTACTTTTTTTCATGCATCTGATTTCTTAAGCGAAAATTAACTATTTGAGCAAACGTACAAATAAACATTCAACAATGACTGGATTTCAGTGACAACAAAATATTTACAGTTTTAGATTTTATAATGAATATGTTAATTAAATAAGAATTTGGATGTCCTATGGATTGATAATATTCTGCCGAGAATTACGTCAAGTATGCTACCTGACACTGCAAATACACATCTACAATCTAAACCAAAGAACAAGTGTTCACTGTATAAAAAGTGTGAAATATATACATGAAAAGCAGAAGCAACTACTGTGACATTTATGAAAAAAAGAAACTTCCAAACGACGCACCTTCTTTCTTGGCCTCCTCGGGTCTACCAGTGGCCGCGAGTAGTGCCTGTGCGGCTGCCACTGTTGGATCGACGACTCTTTGTTGTTGCGTTGGCGCCACAGCGGCAGCAGCAGCCGCCGCTGCCGCTTGAGCTGCAACAGCTGCTGCTTGTTGTTGTTGACTGTTATAGGGCATATTGCCTTGCCAGTTCGCCGGTGGCGGATAGTCCTGCGAATTAATGGCAAACACCTCGCTCAATCTTGTCCTACAATGCCTCACACCGGCAAAGTATAGAAAGTTCAATAACGACAATAACCCGAGAATCTTTTCTTTTTTTTTTGTTTCGGCATCGATATGACTTTCTTGGCTTCTCTTACCTTTTGCTGTCTTTTTTACTTTTTTTTTAATTGCAATTTGCGTTTATCTCATCTGACATATTCTATGTAAAAAAGAGTGAAGCGGATTTTCGACGAATGTATACTTACACTCTTGAGCACTTAAACAATGTCGGTACCAAACTCGTTGCGCAACTTTTGCATTTTTTAAATAAACTTAAATGTTTTTTTGTCTATGTGACCTATCAATTGTGAAGCACTACCAACATAAACACAGGAACCTTATGGTAGAGTTGAAGTAGAGAAGTTCATGCGTTGATACTCCAATTTTCCTGGTCATGAATTGAAATTGAAAGTTGTTCTAGAGCAAAACTTTAACTTACATTTCTGTAGCCTGTAGGTGCTTGAGGAGGTGGATAGTTGGCTGCATTGTACTCTGGATAGGCTGCATTGTAGTTGTAATTGTAGTTCCCATAGCCCTGGTTATATGGAATTGGTGGTGGCGGTTGACTAGTATTTGGTGGTGGAGGAGCTTGCTAAAAAATAATTAATCACATGACAAAAATCCTTTTATTTGAAATTCTTTGCATGGAAAATTTGTCAACTTACATTGTATCGATTGATCACTGGTGGTGGATAACTGGTATTGGGTGGATTCGATGCTTTGTTTGTGGGTATACTAGACTTCCAGTCGCTCTCTTTGGAGCTCTCCTTTCTCCTGGTTATCATTTCTCTTTCGCTAGATCTTGAACGGGATCTAGACCTTCTGTATCTTCTCCTTGGTGATGGAGACCTGTCGTACTTCTTGGATCGTCTCCTCAAACTATCAGACTCCTCACTTGGACTCCGAGGCCCTCTTCTTCTTGACTCTGACTCCATCATTCTGTATACTTATTCTTTGACTAAACAAAAGAAAAACATCAATCACTCAACAATTTTCCATTTTATTAGAGCGAAACGAGCATCACGAATTATATACTCGATGTAAAATAATAACTACAGACTTTACGATTCTCAACGTAGCAGGCCGTTATCTGGCACCTACAACTCGTAAATAATTCAGGCACGCGACAAACAAAACAATCGATTCGATGCCCTAAAAACCAACGAGGTTATGTCTCTGAACGAACAAAATCGAATCATTCACGAAGCGACGGAAATTCAATCAACGATAGTCAATTATCTCTACTCAACGGCGAAAAAAAAAAGATCAACGTATAAGCGTCGGCCATTGTAAGTACGTGGAAACTAAAATCCACGCGCGTGTGCGCGCGCGCGCGCGCGCCGGTCCACCATTTCTTCAACGTCTAACCCCTGAGAGCCATCGTCAATTTTGTCGGACTCACCTTGCGTGATGATGATGATGGGATTATGCAACGATTCCGCATCAAGTGCGTTGTGTTGTGAACTTATCGACACTCAATAAATCTTCGTCGTGGCTCGATGACTACGCATAGCGTATATGGATGTGGTTGAGAGCGATTGTCCGAAAGCTTCGATTGCTTCGAAACGCCGCACTCGCACGTAAAACGAGGAAGGATTTTCACGCTGCAGCTGCGCGCTTTGCCTTCCCACGAAAGATTGCGCCCGGATTCCCTTTTTTTTGTTAGGGAATATCGACGCATGCGTGGCGGAGATTGTGGGGGAGACCTGAGAGATGGAAGCAGTGGTCGTAGGTGGCGCTGGAGGAGTTGAATTTGTTTGACGTCGACGATTTTCTGAAATTTGAATTTTCGAGGTAAAAGCATCTTTTTTTCAATTTTTCTGAAGAATTCACTTATATTTAGTAGTGGCGTTTATTATTATCGGCATAATTATTTTTATGATAGATATTTATATTTATATCAGTTATTAAAAAAAATTGAAATCCAAGTATAAAATTGAAGATTGAATAGGAAAATAATTAATATACAAAAATACATGGTAAATTTATGCACGATCAAACAATTATACGTATCATATATATCCTTCTGTTTTTATTTTCATCTGTGAAAAAAAAAACTTTGTTTTCGCCATCTACTTCCGAACACGAAAGCTTCAACTACAAAATTTTCAAAAATTAGTATTCTTATAAAAAGCATATTTCTAAATTACATCGCGATAAGAAATTTATTTCAATCTTCAAAATTCATTCTGAACGAAACAATTCAAGAGTATCAACAAATTTCAATAAAAAAAATCTCCACAAACAATAGAAAAAAAACTGCAAGCTCACACACACACACAAAACAAAAATCCCACATTCAATTCTCCCTCTCCGATAGAAAACCGACGATCCTTCACCCTCGCAACCCAAGTGATACAAATACACGCACATAAAATTGCGCAGGCGGCTTAAGGGGGTGGATTGTAATGTATGTACATATATAACAAAACGCGCCGACGCAAAAAGGATACGGCACATGCGCGTTTGTGCAAACCGTACAGCCCTCCCCGTTTTACGTTTTAGTCAAGTCGATCGATGCTGGAAATAGCGCACGGCGGCCTCCGGATAGCTGCTGCTGCTGCTTCTCTCTCTCCGTGGCGTACCGTCGTCGTCGTCGTCGTCGTCGTCAACTTTTTTTTCTAAGTTGCAACATTTCATTCGGCATCTCGCGACAATTATATTACACCACGAGCAGTAGTGCTTTTTTAAAATTGTTCGGGGTGACATGACGCGCAAAAAATGCTCGGCTGGTTAATGGCCCGACGATCGTAAGTACATCAGTTTCTCTATATGCAGATACATACATATAT
>JAWWMK010037297.1:0-12488 GCA_035047105.1 Galeopsomyia nigrocyanea
ATTTGCTATTTTTTTTGACTAGGGCTAAATGGTCACCGCGGGAGGTTCTGTCTGGTTTCCTCAGATTCTTACTGTATGAGATTCCACGGATTTACAGAAATATTCTGCTGACATCAATTAACTGTAATAACAATATTTTCATTTCAAAATGAATGTGACTAACTTATACGGGTTCATATAATTCAACCGTACTTCGTTCGAAATTGCACGATTGAAAATATCGATTTGTTCAAATATGAGTGAACGTTTTACACCAATCAACTGTAACAATATTTTCATTTCAAAATGAATTTGACTAACTTATACGGATTTATACAATTCAACTGTACTTCGTGCAAAATTGCATAATTAAAAATAATCGATTTTTTCAAATTGGGTGAACGTTTTAGATCAATCAACTGTAAAAATATTTCCATTTTTAAATCAATTTGACTAACTTATACGGAAAAAAAATCAATTTTATTTTGTAACAAATCTGGTTTAACCGTTGCAGTGGAAATCTCTGAACATGAAAGCTTGCGGCGTGTGATTGTGTTTTGTCGTCGAGTATCTTCCAAGCTCTTGCGAAATAAAAGATAATTTCGGCTGTAAAAAAAATGTGTAATACAACTATGATCATAAATACGCATGATAAAAATTTACGATGTTTGTTTTTCTTTCTCGGGACGACATCAAGATAACGCATTATTTCAACATTTGTTCTTGTAAATGAAAATTGCAAGCTTAACATGAAAAATGTGCAGCAGCTCATTCTAATGAAACGCTTAATTACCATCAAGAGAGAGAGAGAGCTAGTCGGTAACATTGCCCTTTTTAAGTAGCTCGCGACTAATTTTCAGCGGAGTTAATATCTTGTCTTCTCGTTCATCCAATTCTCGACGTCACTTTCCAGGAAACTTTCGTCGGCAACTAGCATTGAATATCAAATTTTCAATTTTTCCGGTGCGCCTTTTGCCGCTAAAAATTGACACCTGATAAAACACGAAACTTGTGTTCCCTCGGAGAAAAGTAATTATCCGGGGTAATCTCCTGAAAATTAATAAACTCGTTACGCTCGCGCGCGATGGTAGGATAAGGCGGGAGAAGGGGGGGGGGGGGTGCCACGACGTTTACTTTGCCGAGAGTTGCGAAGCCCCGGTGCAAAACTTGGAAATTGCCCGGCGGCGGCGACGGCCAAAGCTATCGATTTTTCGAGACGGCAAATCGTGTAATTGCGCGCGCATTCCCCGCGCATTTTTCTCCTCGAGGGACCATCGCGAGCAGCAGGCAACGAAAGGAGTATAAACCCTCCCCAAGAGTTTTATATTTCTTCTTGTTAAAAAAAAGAAGAAAACCCGAAGGAGGGAGAAAAGCTTGTGCGCGCAACTGTTTCTCTCTTTTTTCGGCCGGATAGCAGCTAGCAGCACCGTACCGCGAAAAATTTTGCCGAATGCGGTGAAATTGCGGAATGCCCTGAGAATTCGATATTCGCAAGCGTGCACGGGCATTCGCGGCGTACCATAAAATATGGAGCTCGATCGCTATTACAATCCTCTCTTATTCCCCCCTTCTCTGCTGTATACTACAACGCGCGTTTCCGACATTTTCCAACGCACGCACACTCGCCGGGGATATATGCGCGATGATTAATACATATCCAAATCGGCCCCTTTTGCGGTTCAATCGGATTTATAATAAAAAATATCCTGCAGCACTCGGAAGCTCGCGCTGTAATTAATGCAGCGAAAGCTCGTTACGCTTGGATAATTGAATTATTAATTAATTCGAAAGTGTGTGCTTGTCAATATATATATATATTTACGCGTTGCAACGACAACAAGCTCTCGTGCGTACGTCGAGATTTATTACAACAAAAAAAGGGAAAAAGAAAATTGTGGGCGATGATTGATAAATTAGATGATTGATGGATTAAGCTTATCATCCGTGTGCAGATTATAACTGGCATTGTGAATTATGCTGATAAAATTGCAGCCGGCCTCGTTACTCCGTAGTAAGCCGCGGAAATTGGGAGCTAATGCAATAACAAATGGCGCAGCTGTCGCTAATGAATGAGAAAACTAAGCTTTGTTTTTCATGTTCACGCGTATTCGTGAATTTTCTTTTGTTGATATATCATATTTCAATTCTCGAAAATGCGGTTTCCGCATTTTGTTTTGACGATGCATTTTCGGAAAGAATATATAGAACGCACGAATGTCGAATGTTCGGTTGCTATAGAGTGATTGTAGAAACAGTTGAATTTTGTTAGAAAAAAAGCAGTGCAAAAAATCGACAGCGCACGTGTATAGTTTAGCCGATGACGCTGATCGAAATGACCCGTAGTTTCCGTTGTAATCGTGTATTAACAAATTAGATTTTTTTATGCTTTCGAGGCTTTTCCCAAAAATATGTCTTTTTTTTCTATGTTAATTTTGACTTTCTTCGCGTGTGCGTAAAACAGCGAAGGTCGCCCATTTATCGAAAACAAAGGAAAAAAAAAAGCTCTTTCCGTTAACGGACCCCATCTCTAACGCAACACTTTAGTAAGTAAACTCGCTGAAAGCAAAGTGCTAAAGGTATATTGCGAACTTTGAATAGATAAACAAGCAAAAGGTCCCTCGATTTTTGCATAGCTCTCACGAAAAAGAAAGAATTTGGAATTTCGAGTGCAGTTGAAAATCAAGCTTCGGGCAGGCCGCATCCGCGGCAAATCAAATGAAAATCAGTCGGAAGAAGAAAAAAAAAAGAAAATGTCCATCTACTTCCAGCATTCATCGCGAGGAGTAAGCAATTCGATCGCGAGGAAAACTGCAAAATCCGTACGTCGGAAATTGAATGCAACGTAGTGGGATGTACTCAGGCAGGATGTACTCAGGCAGGATGAGAAATGAGTGCTGAAATCGGTTCCGGGAGCAGCAGCCGAGGGTATATATTTTTTTCTACGTATAAGGTTTTGTCCTTTTGAAGTCTCACGACGACGACGACGACGACGACGAGGTCTCCATCGACTGCCAAGAGACTTTCCATTAAACGGAGTGACTCCGCGAGAAACTGTATAAGTCTTCCCCCCGCCCATTCGATTCGTATAATGCTTTCCTTGGTGTGGATAAAAGAAACAATGGGTAAATAGGGTGAAAAGTGTCCAATATACTTGGTATGTAGGTCAACTGCGGTGTGTGGCAAGTGTTGTCTTTCAAAGGCACATAAGGCTTGATACCTTAGTGTGTCGCTGATCGAATGGAAACGTGGCAAGAGTTCGAATGAATGGCGAAATGCCCGAAAGTTGAGGGCATACAATGATGGATTGTACGAAAGTTTTGCGCGTGTGTATGTGGTGCGGCTATATATAGCCATCCGCGAACTCTGGTAAAATAGAATGCTTCCGTGAGTAAACTCGAGTTTTCATTTGCAATGGTGCGTTTGTCAAACATCATTGAGGAAAATACAGATTTTATGATTTATTATGAACTATTGCTGTTGTGATGAATGTGTATACTTCTGCTTGCTCGAGTGTTTGCAGAAAAGGAGCTTACATTTTGAAATGTTGTTAAATACGTAGAAATTAAATATGAATATTTGTCGAATAATGTGTCTTTTAGTATGGAGAAATTTCGTCGATAAACAGCTTTAAAACAAAATTCATCGTCCGGGTGAAAATTATACGTGAAAAACTCATTAACTCCCGAGATAGAGTTTTTAAGTTGTCTTATAACATAAAACTTTTAAGTAGCTTTAAAATGCTATTGAAAATTCAATCTGTATTCTTTTTTTATCTAACGCTTGTTCAAACATTGTTTTGCGTCGAGTAATATGAAAAAAATTCCGTGGCACAATGAGACAATTATCAATTTTCAGTGACCGCGTACGATGTTTTGGTTGTTTTTCCTTCGAATTGCAAGATAAACTTCAGCGACCGCTGCTGCGAAGTTATTCGAAAATAGGTACTTTCTGACCTAATTTTATTGTTTGCCTCGATCGAAAGAAGGCGTTCATTCTTGTGTATTTATTTTTCGGTTTTTCAGCTAAACTTTACGGAACTTACCAAAAGTTTTTTGTGGCACAAATTTTTCCAAGAACTTCCTTGAAAAATTAATGACACTGCATGGAAATTATCATTCATCTTCCACAGCTATCGTGTAATTAATGGAATCTTGCGCAATAAAATACTATCTTGTTGATAAATTCAAATAAAGAATAAAATGCGTAACGTATTTGACTGACAAATAAACTCGGCTATTTTCGAAAGCAATTCACGCAACTACGCTCAATTTCACATTTTTTCCCATAACGTCAAAAGAATTCGCTCGGAATTTTTTGGCAATTTCGGAGTTCCTAATTTCGCCATGCGCGACTATACGTCATACCGCTATTTTTGAAACAGAATTCCCATCTAACAAAGTCACGTCTCTTTTTTTGCCAAAGCAAAGGCGAGCAATATTTGCGGGAAATTTTAATTTTTTTTTTGCAACTCCCTCGCAACAATTACTTACTGAAGCTCAGTAAACAACGTATATAAACTTACAACGAAATTAAAAATTGTTGCCGCCAATTTTTTTTAATCTGTGCAATTTGCGAGCTTACGCATTATAATCGTGCACTGCGGTTGCGACTAAATTTGAGGAAAAAAAATGGAATGACCTCAATCTCTCTCATTAAAATTTCTGAGAATATTAACGCTCAGAGCTACACAGACATAGCGAGTTTCAACATTTTGCTAACAAGCAATACTATTGCGTCAGCATTCGACGAAAGAGTTCGAATTCGCGATATTACGAGCCACGGCACACAATTTCCATACGTCATTTCTCTTCGGTTTTTTTTTCCCCCATCGAATACGATACGTAACGCACGACAATTACCGTTTGATTTACAAGTTCCGCCATGAACACCTGACGCCCTATATTATACGCGCCCGCGTCAGGGCATTGTGTTCTTTTGTGAAAAGAAAAAACAGGCTGGGACCTCATTATTATTTATCAGCACTTGTCGCGCGTATCGAAGCTTGCACGAGTCAAATGGAAATAGTGACAATGAGCGTTGTAAATTCGAAATTGTTTTAAAGTAACATTCACTTCTCTCCGAGTGGTTTCTATAATTTTAAGCGGCTTTCGTCTAGAACCAAATGCTAATTTTTCATGATATGGGTAATTACTTTTATATCTTGTCTAAATTGGTTCTAGCAATTTTGAGCAATTATTGTCTGTAACTTAAACGACAATCTTCCACGTGACTTCATTTTATGAAGTCAAAGACGACAGTTTTCTGAAGGACTTGGCGAAGCTCAAGTTACCATCATACGTACGACTTCGTGAATGCATATAAAAATATTATCGTTTAAACACGTATGTCCACTAACAATCAATGTTTCAAAGACTTGTTTTTATATCTGAATACTCCCTTTCAAGTTTCTAATGAAGTTTTAATACTATTTAGAGTCGACACATTAAATGTCGGCAAAACTCCCTTTCTCACATTTCTCGCGTATTGCTATTCATATATTGTCAGCTTTAATTTACAATTTCATTTTTCGTCAGCCAGTAGCAGTCGCATAAATTTTTCCAATCCACTTTAACAGATCCATCTTGTCAATTAATTATTCATCTGTACATGAACGACATTACCATAACCATCCATCCAGAGCAGCAGCAGCAGCAGCAGCAGTTACGATGAATTTTTCAAAAACCCAGCAATTGTAAAAAAAATAGCTCGCACGTCACTGCGCACAATTCATCGGAAAAAATTCATTTTCATCCTTTCCTCGGTAATCCCATTCAATGCTAACAACCGGCAATTACATCATTCATCGATGAAACGAGCTCGCTAATTATCCAGCTTTACTGCAAGACGGAAAAAAAAAAGAGAAGAAAATCAGCAACGAGAATATTTTTTCAGAAAGTATATGTATGCTTGCAAGCTCGGAGCGGAGATTCATCTCTCGTGGCTCTGAAATATGCATCACTGCTAGTACTACTGCTGCTGGTGTGTAGCTGCCGCTACTCGGGCGATCTCATGCTCGAATTATTTACGGCGGCGCGGCTCTGCCAGCCGGCACTAATAACGTATTCCCCGGGCCGCCCTGGCTCTTGAGCGGCTTTTGCCCACTGACCTATGCATTCAGCGGCAATATAACCCTCCGCCCAACCACCGAAAACCTTCTAACCCCTGGGTACTCTCTTGATCCTACCGCGTCTTAGTCTGTCTGCGCATGCCTTGCGCCAAGATATTATACGACTTGAATGTTTTTTTTTTTGTTGTTCTTGCGATTATTATTATGCGACGTTTGACGACTTTTATTTGCAACATAATTATGATGCTTTTGCGCCGGTTGAGCATTTTACGCTTGGTGCGCATCGCGAGATTATTATTACAGTGAAAGGTTGCTGCTGCAGAATGCTTTTAAGTACATTATTCCAATGGCTAGGCATAAGAGCCTTGAGATCTTCATGGGTTAGTAGCTAACTTGTACGAGCGTTTGTGCTGTCTAGACGGACTCGGAAAAACAAATTTTTATTTTTAATTTTCATTTTATGCGCGTGTCAACTCTTTACGTTGGTATATAAATATAAGAGTTGTGGATGATAAAGTACAGCAATTTGATGGCGGTACGAACTATGTTTAGTTATTCTCGAATGAATAATTCAAATCTACGTAGAATAAAAATGACAACAGCATTATGACGTGAGTTAAAATTTAACTCGCTTCTCTTCTCAACGTATGAATGAAATCTTCACAGGGGAAAATTTTTTGAAGAGAAATTAAGTGGGTCAGGTGAAGAATAAAGTTTTCAAATTTCCGGGGAAAAAATTCCTGGCACGCTCCACTTTTCGAATGGAAGAAAGAATATCATTGCATCAAATGTATGTACTCTCTGGCAAAAAAAGAAAATTCAATTTTTATCTTTTTATCATTCATAGCGTTACCGATAAGTGAAAATGTGGGAAAAAAATTCTCATCAAACTTTCTAAGCTTCGGTTCGATCTACAATACTCTACAATCTCTTACTCCTAACGCCACAATCAATCGTCAAATCATGCATCTCACGAAGCTTTATCCGCAACTGCCGATGTATATTGTAAAGCCTATTATAGCTCGTCTAAGTGTTCACGCATAATATTTTCAATAGCCGTGCGCGAGATCGCGATCGAATTCCATATTGTGGCATGAAAACTCGCGCCGGGGAGGGTTAATAGATCGAGAACGCGGGCGCGCGAAAAGCTATTATCGTGTTCCGGTTGGTCGAGCGCAAGATAAACGCCATAGATATATATCGGACTATACGCGCGTCCAAGTCTAAATGTTGCGCTCGCATCGCAGTTTCGCGCGGAAACTTCGCGTTCGTTGAATTTCGCTCTGCTTTATATATTTCGTGAATTTTTTAGTGTGTTTGGAGTGCTGCGTTGTTAAATTTCGAGAGACTGTCTAAACGTAAGTTTTTGCAGAATAATTCTGAGAAGTCAGTTTTTTTCTTTTGAAAAGTATGTATGTTGTGATGCCGTTATTATAACTAACAATTAATTCACTGTCAATATGAATTCTACAATTTTTATGTATTTTACTATTTACAGCCTGACATATTAACTAATGTATTTATTATTGAAATGTTACAAGCGATTTTAAACCCCAAACACGTTCCATAAACAAATATCAGTATCGTAAATATCCATTTAATTAAGATTAAAATATCATGATGTCAATAACAATAATATTTGATCGAACGACGTCATCGTAATAATCCAAGCAGACGTTATTGTGCAAATTCGTTCATGCGTCTCCGAGTGACCTAATTAATCAAATTAATGATCGTTCATTCGCAAAAAAAATGGTGACCTACTGAGAAAAAAAATCATAAATACACATTCTCTCGTGTTCAACGATAAGCTTTATCGAGGCAACGCACAATGCTTCCGCTCGTGCACCCGCAGTATCGAGAGCACGTCTGCGTTGCGAAGAGAAGAAGAAAAAACAGAAATGATGCTTTGTCTATCAGTCGTGACAAAGTGCTATTCAGTCTGTCTTCGTGAAAAGATGCTTTCAACAATCCATACATGTCTGGAGTATAATAATAGATCTTCAGTTGCAACAATCGCACTCGAATAAAGCAAAAAAAAAAAATAAAATAAAATAGAAGGAGGTCGTATCAATATACATTTTCACACGGGATGAGAGTCACGCGCGCGCGCGCGCGCAAACGTTTGCATGTAGACAGAAAGTAGGTACGCGCGCGGCCCGCTTGAGCTTGAGAATTAATTAGGTAAACGGGAATCTCGTTAAGGAAGTGTTCTTTACTTGGCTATTATCATAATCCACCGCGCTTCTCTTTCTCTCTCTCTCTCTCTCTCTCTCTCTCTCTCTCTTTCTCTCTCTCTCTCTCTCTCTCTCTCTCTCTCAAACTTTCTCGAATAAAAATCTCGTTTCTTCGAGTTGCCGATTGTTTGCCTACCTCTTCGTAGTAAGATACTGATATAGTTTCAACTTTGTAAAATACGCTGATGAGTCATCGTCTTTGATTATACGTATATGACAAAATCTATAAAAAATGCACTTTTTTGAAGCCCAAAATGGAACAAAAAATTTTGAACGCTAGCGCTTCCGGAGTTTTTTCCACTTCTTTTTGAAGATATATAGTGACAGAAAATGCTCGTGAACATTGAAAAAGTTCACAGGAACTACGTTTTTCGAATTTTCCCATTATGTATAATCAAATGAGCTTATTTCAGTGAAAATAGGCAAAACACGTCATTTCGTTCAAATGCTGATTTCTCGGCTTCTAAGACCGCTAGAAAAATTTTTGACCAGTCAAAATTGTAGCAAAAAAGAAGACTGCGTAGGAATTAGTTTTGTTCCAAAATAATAATGCGGTAAAAAGTTATCAAAAAAATAATTAAAAAATTCAATCTTCCCGTTTGTTAAAAATATCGAAAAAATACTGTAAAAAGTAGTTTTTTGGGACTTCTCTAATGTTCACGAGTATTTTCTGACACTATATACCTTCAAAAAGAAGAGGAAAAAACTCCGGAAGCTTTCGCGTTAAAAAATTTTTTATCCCTTTTGGGCTTCAAAAAAGTGAATTTTTTTTATAGATTTCGTCATATACGAAAGATATTTGGTCTGATGAAATCTCGAACGAATGTTTCTACAATGTGATCGTAACGTTTGCGTGGTCAGTAAGATAGCGCAGAAAGGGAAACAATAAAGAGAGTAGAGAGTTTTCCTATCCGAGCATTCAATTACGCATTTCAAAACTAGCTTTTCAACTTTGTTTTGCCGAGCCGCAATAAAGCGGAGTTATAGTAGTTAGTTAGTTTTTCCAGTAACCCTGTACCGTAATCGGCTTTCAGGGCACCTCACCCATCACTTCCATACCCGGTTGAAAAAAAACATGTGTTTTTTGACCAACGGGACACGTGTTGTTTTTTGTCAAAAAAGACACGTGTCCCGATCAACGATATCTTATGATTTTAATGATAAAATTGCATCCAATATTTATTTTTTCAGTACTGAAATTTTATAATATGTATTTCTAACAATATTAGATATGAAAATTTGTCAATACATAAATTTTTATTGAAATATAATGCATTGAGTTGTTGAGAGATGGAACACGTGTCGCGAACGGGACACGTGTTTTTTTATGACACGTGTTCCACCTCTCAACAACTCAATGCATTATTTTTCAATTGAAAAGTTATTTTTAACGAATTTTCATATCCAATATTGTTAAAAATATATATTATACAATTTCAGTACTGAAAAAATAACTATTGGATGTAATTTTATCATTAAAACCGAAGATATCGTTGATCGGGGACACGTGTCTTTTTTGACACAAAACGACCACGTGTCCCGTTGGTCAAAAAAAACACGTGCTTTTTTTCAACCGGGTATTGTGTGCCGTGAGGTGTTCCCGAGAAGCATCGGACTACCGCGGTTTCCAAAGATATAGTCATTTTTATGCTTCTACGGTGAGTGCTCAACATGAACTCTCTGGTGCTTTTTGTAATTTTTTGGTGCATTTTGTGCGATTTTGTTACCAGAGTAGCTCATGTCTTGCGGGCGACGAAACCTATATAGATAACCGGGCTTGTCAGTTTCCAATTACTGGAACTACTGTTTATTTACAAGTCGAATCCGAACGACTTGAGAACGGCGGTGTTGATTTTGGCACATACACTTTTTGGAAAAAAAAGCCATTGGTACCTGCCGGGAATCGAACCCAGGTCTCCCACATGGGAGCCTGGTCCTCTATATCCACTGAGCCACCGTGGCTCTATATAAAGCGGAGTAGTATTTAGGGTGGATTCCTCGACATCGGGCTTTTCCGCAGTTTCTCTAATTTGCTGTCGGCCGTATCACTTTGGACACCGACGCAGCCGCCGAGAAGGGTGAATTTCATTTTATCAGGCCAAAGCGACGTTTATTGTTGTCGAGGGATGCGATCCTTGGAATCTCGTCGTCGTCGTTACTCGAGGTTTTTATCTACATATTTCGCGTACTTTCATCGCTATATGTATATTTACATATATATTTACGATTTGAATTTATTTCGGAAATTATCGTCTAGGAAAAATTATTAAAACGGATTACATATATAGAATTAACGTAATGACTATCGTCTTAAGCCCCCCCACCCCAAAAATATCCATAGCATACCTAAAGCGGGGAAAATTTGTCTCGGCTTCCCTCCAATGGTTTGCCTTAACGAATGATTTTTGCAGTCGTTTCTTCGGAATAAAATTTAATAGGTAAGCATTTCTTCCAGCTGTCACCATAACCGCTAAAACAAAATGTAATCGCATGTCAACAAAAAATAAGAGCTGGAAAAGATGCTTAGTTTTAAACTTTTTTTTCTGTAGGAATTGCAGCATAAACCGCTCTGCAAGTGATTAGTCGTAATCTAGACACCGACATTTATCTATGGTATTTTTTTCGAGTACCAATTATATTTCGTTTGAACAAATCATCGGAGGGAAGCCGCGACAAATTTTCTCCGCTTTGGTATGCTATAGACATTGGTGGGGGCGGGGGCCTTAACTCGATATACCTTCTCAGCCGCTATCTTACATAAACCTTAAACGATGTACTACGAGATAGTTCATCGACTGGGTGGAGTAATTGAATTTATGAGGGTCGATGTGATATAACTTGATCAGATGATTTTGCCGGTAGACCATACTCCTCTAAAATTATTAAACTCTGCAATTATAAAATACGATCATGATTCGAGTTGTTATGAATATTGCTTAACTTTCGAAATCATTTTTCTTTCAGGAGGACTCTTCAATTTGCAAGTATGAAGGACCGACTCTCGTGGTCAATGATCTTTCTCATCCTACCAACGATTTTACTTGCCAGATCACTCGACCGAGGTGAGTACAATTTTTTACGAATGCATTTGTTTTTGAAACTTTTAAACCTACCGTTAAATCTAAAGCGCTCTTGAAACATTCATTTCCCTCTGAGTTGTTGCGTATATGCTGTGGGAATTAAGGCACTTTTGTTGAGTGGCAGTGCAGCTAAATGTTGTACAGTGTTTTATTTAGCATGAAAATTAAAAAAAAAATCGTAAACTCCAATTGACCGCAGTTTTATGAACTTTTCGCATGAAAAAAAAAAAACAAAATTCATTCCAGCCAGTTAAAACTAGGTTGAAAATAATTTTTTCCGCGAAATTACGCAATGCTTTTCACTAATTTTTAACGAATATCCATGGAAAACGTAACTAGCTCAACAGATATTTTTTAAAAACATTGAAATTCGTGCTGCAAATTCTCCGCGTAATCTGCTGACAAAGAGACTTTTCCACGAAAAGCGTACACCGAACACACGCACCGTACGTCACGAGCTTCCGTTGTTCAGTAAAAAAAAAAACTTTTTTTTATCAAAAAATAATCGCAAACGTAAATTCGATAACTTGCGAGAGGCCTGAAAAGTAGCGCAAAGTAGACATATGCAGTATGAAATGTTATCAGCAGTAGCAGCAGCAGTGAAGGAGGGCTGCTGCAGCAGCAGTAGCAAAAAAAAAAAAGGAAAGTATTAAAGTGCTCGACGCGCATTTTCAGCTGGGCGCTGTTTATCAAACGAGATATGAGCTTACGGTGTCGTCGTCGTCGTCGTAGAAGCAAAAAAATTTCTCAGCTGCGCTCGTGCGCGCGTTCTTCATTTTATTCGCTCGAGAATTATTAAAATGTCCTCGGGCTCTGGTGCACATACACACACACACACACATATATATATACCGTCGCTTTTCTCTCCGAGTATTATTTGGATTTTTCGCTTTGCCCAGCAGCAGCAGTGCGAGACAAGAGACATTCTCTAACGTGACATCTCTTTTCGCACGGATTTCCTTCGTTTCAAATATTCACGCCCGCTCGATACCTACACACACACTCACACACACAGACACACTTGGTTTCCGCTGAATTTGTCATCCTTGCTCGCGCGTAGCCTTGATTTCATACCGCACCACACACACACACACACACACACACACACACACACACACACACACA
>JAWWMK010037308.1:0-12488 GCA_035047105.1 Galeopsomyia nigrocyanea
TAATCGGAGCTTCATATTGCTCGTCGTCATTTTATGTTACGTTTGCTTATTTACTACACTTATATACTAAAGTCGCCGCGTCGGGAAGCGCGCACACGTGACAAGAACATATTTTGCATATGGCTTATTATTATCGAAAAACCATTTTAGGTGATTTACTATCCATTTATGTCATAGTTAATATTTCGATAATGCAGTAACTCACATTTCGACATTGAATCACCTAAAAAGGTTTTTCGATAATAATAAGCCATATACAAAACATGTTTTATTTACATTTTGAAATTTCACTGTTGTATTTCTCCTTTGAGATTTTAATAAAATCATTTACACAATTATTTATTCAAAAAAATCTCTTTTCTTTTCTTTTCGGAGAAGCAACTAACTACGATATGATGATATCATGAGCCATCGCTTATTATTATTTTTAGATCCACATTTATCCCTACTCATCCAATCAGGAAAAAAAAAGAAATGTTCACCGATTGATGAAATTCATAATCTTATAATTATCGAAAATGGTCTTATGGACTGTGATAGCTCAGAAGAATGTGATAATGATGATAATGAAATTAATGGAATATTAATGGACAGTGAAAATAAGATACTTTTTATTTTATATATCTATTTGTCAAACGCAACCAAAGGTATTTATGATAAAATACTTGACATATTTATGATATTACGTGACAATTGACATTTTCAAAATCAAATAGTTCACTCACATTATTCAACCCTCCATCCAGAGTGATTTGGTGGGGGGGGGGGGGGGGGGGGGGAATAAGGACGGAGATTATTACAAGAAACATAGGGAAGCCAGAAAAGTTATTTGAAAAGATTCTAGTTAAAAAAACTTTATTTGATGATTTTTTTATTTTTCAACCCCTAATTGGATTGGTGTCAGAGGTGGAATGAGGTCGGAGTTATTACAGAAAACATTCCAAAGCCAGCGAAAGTTATTTGAAAAGATTCTGGTTGAAAAAACTTTATTTGTAATTTTTTTATTTTTCAGCCCCTAATTGGGGGTGGTTTTGGGGGCTGGAGACATAAAATATGCTCTCTCTGACATTGTAGTATCATCTTAGTCATTTTAAATCAGTATAAAATATAAAGTTTATTATTTCATCATTACAAACTCAAAAAAACTTATTTTGAAAGGGGGATACTCATTGATTTTGGGAAATGTACAGAATATGGCTATGTTCTAGACGGTAAAATGAAGCGGGATCACTGCAAGGGAAACGGATTCGTAAACTAGATACTAAAGGCAAGATTTTCGCTTATTCAAAATTAATTTTCGAGCCAAATCCGCTTAAAGCATGAATTTTGTCCATTTTTTTTCCAATCGGCCCCACTGTGTGCCGGCCTGTGGATCCATGGGACGCAGGTTCAATTCCCGACGTGTCTGTTCATTCTAGAAAATTAGCTGGGCTAAAACCCCGTTATGAAATATCTAAAAAGCAGATAACTTTTTAATAACTTTTAAATAAAAAAAAATATTAAAAAAATGTCTTCCTATTTCAAGTGGTTCTACGCATTTAGGGTTTAGAAACATTATATTTTCAGTTAATTTTCACCTTTTCCCATGTTAATGTTGAAACCTTCGGCTTAATCTCAGCATTCTTTCCTAACCGCCAGGGCGGCGCACTGGTATCATTATAGTGCCAATCGTTAATTTTAAATCCGATGCCACAGTCACAGTCTGAGCTCAGCATGGCCGCTGGAAAAATTGCTCTCAGGGTCCCAAGAAATGCCGGCACTAGATTTATCAATGTTTGGTTTGAGTTGGCTGCTCGGCCAGTCCCGCATTCGTTCATGGTTGAAATGTGCAGATGCTACTGACCGGGCTTCCTCGAGTGCTAAATAAATAATTCCTTATTGTTTATTTTTGACAATCAACATCGCGGACGCTAGATTTGCATTTGGACTACCCTGCTGCGTACTCATTTTAGATAAGTGCTTATTGCTCTATTTAATATATAAATAACCTCAAAGTTTATTTTTATACATTTACTTTGTGGTTAATTTATTTATTTCAGGATATAGTTGAAGAGTTTTACCTTCAATTCAATGAGAGAGCTGTCTGTGTGGGTTAAGCATGACTCAAGAGTTTTTTTATAGGTCAAACTGTCAATAAGAGCAATGCCATATATCAAGCAACTTCATTATCTGGACCATTTGGCATTGGCAAAATCACAACATTATTCGTGGCTTGTGCTCAAATACGATTTCAAGTTTTCGAATTTAACGCTTTTGATACAAGAAGCAAAAAACTTTTACAAGGAGAAATTTCAGGTATCATATGTAATAAAACAGTCGAATCTTTCATAGATGAAGCAACGACAAAGTACAAAGATACATGAAAACATGTACTATTTATGCATGAAGTAGACGGTACGGCTAGAAATGAAGTCAAAGGTAGAATGCAGAAATGGATTTCTTTTGTAAAGTCCACTGTCATTCCAATAATTTGTATTTGCAACGATTCACATATTCCTATTCAACTTGGAAGAGCATGAAAATACGAGTATTCATGATGAAAGTCATCTCTTCAATCATGACTACAATATTGCAGTACTGATTGTTGAAAAAAATTATCTCATTGCTACAGTCAGCAGTCCTAAAAATCAGTTATTTGATAAAATAGCTAGGTGCAGTGAGAACTTGACTTAAATGAATTAAATAGAGAAAAATATTAGAAGTAACCAAATATGAAATCTCCTGCTAGTTCAGTCATGTATTCTATCAGTTATACCCTCGTTACAAGAACCCTGAACTTTGCGAACTCTTACCCATCGACACTTTGCACTCAAATCTTAAACCCCAATAATTTTAAGCACCTTTAAATTTTACTACTGAAAAAATCTACATGGAAAATGTATGTGGAATTACCGCGTAGAAATCTATGAGTATTCCATATGGATTTTGGATTCTATATGGAATTACATATGAATTTTCCAATTAGCTCATCTGAAATTACATACGTTGTTTTTACATGGAAAAACTATATTTCCATGTTCATTTTCTACATTTTTAGCTGAAAATCCACGTGTAATTTTCACGCGGGAAAATGACTGGTGTGGCTATGAGAAAAATCATATAGTTTTGTAGTGTTGCAAAAATGTGGAATAAATACTGTCCGAGGCAAAAAAGAAACATAACAAAATAATTTCTGAAACTTATATTGTATATTGTATTTTGTATATATATATTGTATTTTGCTTGATTTTATTTTTTATTAAATGTAATAGAGAAAGAAGGTAGGGAGATGACCAAATGAGTTCAAGAGTAGTTTAGTTTATTTAACCGGGGCAAAACTTTTCCAATATTCTGTAGGACGCACTATGAAATTATATGATTTTTCTTGTAGCCACATCAGTCACCTTTCCGCTTAAAAATTACACGTCGATTTCAAACCATCAATGTGGAAAATCAAGACAGAAAGTCGCTTTCTCCACGTAGAAAATGCATACGGAAAATAATTTTTCCATCTGAAAAATGCTCATGAAAACATGTTTTTTCCATGCAGAAGAAAGATATGAAATTCCAGATAAGCCAGATCGGAAATCACACGGAATTCAAAATCCAAACGATAGGTTAAACCCAAATGCTAAACCCCAAGAAAATAAAAATATAGAACCCTCGAACTCTGGGCGCTGCAAACCCACGGAAGTTCAACCTAACAACTTAAACCCAAGAACTCTGGGCGCTCCGTCCTTCAACCCACGACAGATTGCCTTAAAAATTATACCTTAAAACACTGGGTGCAGTGAGCCTTCAATCCACGACAGATTGTCTTAAAAAATTACACCTTAAAACACTGGGTGTTGCGAGCTTTCAACCGACGACAGGTTAACCTCGAATACTAAACCCCAAGAACTCTAGGTGCAGCGAGCCTTAAACACACGATAGGTTAGCCTACAAAATAAAACCCAAGAACACTGGGCGCTGCGAGCTTTATATGCATGGCCGATTTACCTAAAAACTTGAACCAAAGAACACCAAGCGCTTCGTGCCTTAAATCTACAGCAGAATAACCCTGAATGCTAAACCCCAACAACTCTAAGAACTACCCGCTTCAAATCGGCGACAGGTTCACTTAAAAAATTAAACCCAAGAAGCTTTAAACGCACGGCCAGTTAATCTAAAAACTTGAATCAAAGAACAACATGCGCTGCGTGCCTCAAACCCACGATAGGGTATTTCCGAATGCTAAACCGCAACAAGTCTAGGCGCTGCGAGCCTTAAACCCACGGCAGGTAAACCCCGAATACTAAACCCTAAGAACTCTCGACGGTGCGAGCCACAAACCCACGTCAGGTTAACCTGTAACGTTAAACTCAAAAACACTACGTGCTGCGAGCCTTAAACCTACGACAGGTTAACCCTGAATGCTAAACCCAAAAAACTCTAGGCATTAGCGGCTTCAATCTCACGACAGGTTCACCTAAAAAAATAAACCCAAGAACGCTGGGCATTGCGAGTTTTAAACTCGCGACAGGTGAGCCCCGAATGCGAATAAATCTCAAGAAATCTAGGCTCTGCTAGCCGGTCACCTACGACAGGTTAACCTATAAAATTATACCCAAGGCCACTACGCGCTGCGATCCTTAAACCCACGACTGGTTAACCTACAATATTGCACACAAGACTACTACGCTCTGCGGATCACGACAGTCAAGAACACTGGGCGCTGCGCGTCTGAAAACCGCGACAGATCAAGCCCAAAAGCGAATCCCCAAGTACCATAGATACCGTGAGCCAAACCCATAATAGGTTAACCCGGAATTGCAAACCACGAAAGCTCTAGAAGCAGAGAGCTTCAAACTCACGACAGGTTAATATTCTTAAGTGTTTAATGCTCACAGCGCCCAGAGTTTTGTGTTTGAGTAGTTAGATTAACCTGCCATCGGTTCAAGGCTCGCGGCGCCTAGATTCTTTCGCGTTTAGCATTTGGGTTAAACTGTCGTGGGTTTGAGGCTTGCTGCGCGTAGTGTTCTTGGGTTTAATTTTTCAGGATAACTTGTCGTGGGTTTAAGGCTCGCAGCGCGTAGTGTTCATGGGTTTAATTTTTTAGGTTAACCTGTCGGAGGCTCAAAGCTCGCAGCGCCTAGAGTTCTTGGAATTTAGCATTCGGAGTTGACCTGTCGTGTGTTTAAGTCAGAGTACGCCCAGATTTCTTGGGTCTAAGTTTCTAGGTTAACCTGTCGTGGGTTTACAGGGTCGGTGCAGTGGGTGATAACTTCTCACTGGACAAATGTAACAACCCTATGACGGACACGGCCAAGAGGAAGGAATGGCTCACACATGAAGGACGTATAGCGGTAGCTTGCGGATGTGCACAACTGCTTATCTTGTACACAACACAATACGCTCCAGTCTGGTTAAACGCCTCGATGAAGAGATCAGGAGGGCTTCGCCTAGCTTGTGCGACCAAATGAATGGAGGAAAGCTCGACGTGGCGACCTTAATAGACCAACGCTTCTACCAATGATGAAACTGAATACACTGGAGGGAGGATGAAAGAGATCCTATCGATGGATCTTGTTTTTGTGATGAGTGCCATATAAGCGCAGACGGGCGAAGCGCAGAGCAAATCTTTTTCTCCATGGTGGGTAGATGCGGAAGCTCACTATACCGAGCTATCTTCCACTGATAAATCTGCAGACAGAAGCGTAGGCCTTATAAACGGACTTTTAACGCTGAGTTAGTTTCGTAATGCGCAGTCTCAGCTGAAAAACGTGGAAGTCACGCAGGCGTGGAGAAGGCACTTTCTGACCCTATAGTCCGCGAGTAAATACAAGAGAAACTTCATCTTACTAATACATGCATTAGACAATCATACTTACAGAAAAAAACACGGTACGGTTATAGGTGGAGCCCGCTCTTAACGTGTTTAAATAAATAAGGTCGATTTTCCATCTGGACATGGTGGAGTGCCCAGCATAGTCTCCTAGATCACACACATACACACACACTGGATACTCGCGTGTCTCTGACTTCAGCCTTGACGTGCGTAGGGGCTGGACTCAGAGTGCAACATATTCTAGGTATGTGACTCACACAAATAGCACCACTGCCAGGGATCACACTTCCAGCGAGCGGCTAGCATCATTAGATGTAGTGGAACGTCGGACAGGTTAGAATTCTAAGGGATACCTGGACTGTGTCACTATGTAGATACTCTGGGGAAGTTGCATCTGGTAGACCAGGATAGTAGTCGAATTAAGTAGGTGAACTGTTTGGCTGAGCGTTGCAACCGAGTGATGGAGGGAGGGAGGGACGTCACAACCAATACCCACGGGTTCAGCGCACCCATGCCACAAAGTGCAAGACCTCATCAGTGCTCTCAACCCACGCGTTCCCGGCTCGAGCAGGTATTACAGGGCATTCGACTCCGAATGTGGCGTTTTCTCTTATATGGTAGGTCAGACAATGTTGTTAGCTATGTCGGTTGATGAGTCAACTAGTCAACACAATTCAGCTACATCAGCTACGTCAATAGTAATGGAGCGAGAATCAGAACCCGCTTCCTGGAGGAAGTGCTAGTGGACTAAGGATTTGGTATCTAAGAAGGGGAAGGACTCTAAGAAGAAGAAAAAGAGGAAGAGGATATAAATCTCAACTGTTCAGGAGTGACTCCTGGACCACCGCGACGCGCAACTCCATGGCCTTCCACGCAACCTTTTTCCGGCTCCTGTGCTATTTTTGTTAACCTTTTTTTTCCTTCTAAACTACGCAGAGCAAGCGGGAGAGTCGCCTTTCTTATTCGCGTCGCTGAGTCGCTTACATAGAGTAGTGCTCATAATTATAAGGCACCCTACTTCATTTAAAAAACATGTGAAAATTCATGGTCAACTTTGATCTCTCGCCATTTTTCGGAAAAAAATTTGTATGCAAATTTGGATAAAAGCATTTTATAGCTCTGTTTGAGCCTTTCATAAAACGCTCATTAAAATTTCTTTTCCTTAAATTTTAGGGCAGCTAGAAACATTCCAATTCTAGAAAAAATCTCAAAATCCTATTGAAATGCCCATTTATGGTGATTTTTAGCATTTTTGCTAGAATTGAAATGCTTCTAGCTGCACTAAAATTCAAGGAAAAAAATTGTAATGGGGGTTTTTTGAAGGGCTTGAACAGAGCTACAAAATGCTTTTCTCCAAATTTGTGCACAAGTTTTTTCCGAAAAATGGCGAGGGATCAAAGTTGACCATGAATTTTCACATGTTTTTTAAATGGAGTGGGGTGCCTTATAATTATGAGCACTACTGTATTGTATTGATTACTGTTTCTTTTGATTCAGTAAAACGGAACTTTTCCAAAATTATTTCTACCAGCCATTCAAAAATCCGAAACCTCCAAAAATCCCTCAATGATCGTGAGGTAGTGTGCATGGCCGTGAGTGGTGCCTTCAAGACATAAAACTCGACGTTTCAGCGGCCAAACAGATCAGTGGCGAGGCGTAAGCTCGATCACCTACGAATCCGAGCCCGACAGCTAAGCCATCTCCAGTAGGAGGTTACTAGTTCTTCAAGTCAGCTAAAGGTAGTGAGAGCAAAGCCTCCCACTACCTAAGATTTATCTGAATTATTTCACTAGTCTTCGCTCAGCTCCAATGAACTAAAATTTATTTGTTATGAACATGTGCCTACAAGGTCAAAAATTATTAGAGTTGTTAGTCAAAATGCAATTCAGCTTTAAAATTATCATTCAAAAAATAACATTATCATTTTAACGATCAAAAATCATTTTCCAAAATTCATCAATCAAAATATTACATTGTCATACTTGTTAAAAATTTTAAAACTACCCTCCAAGAAAATATACTAGTAAAAAATAATTCGCCAGGTTGTCCGTCAAATTATAAATCAAATTTATTACTAACAAAATTCAGGAATGATTGACGAATTAAAGAATTTGAGCAACTATGATTGACATTTTGAAAACTTCCATAGTTTATACTCGAGATATAACAGATATAAAGGTAATGAAAAAATTCGTACTTAGTTGACATGTAGAGATAATTTGTCTCTATATTTATTTTAAAATGAGCTATTTTTAAAATGATTTCTCTCATTTTTCAGTCAGACAAGAAAATTCAAAAACAGAGCTGAGGGCCCGTTTGCTCACCGCAGTTCGGCGCTCCCTCACCTACTTTTCCGTCGAGCACTTTCTCTTTTCGCTCTCCTTGCTACGAAAATATGTCTGCGGCGTATCCGCGCGCGATCCCGCAGTCAGTCAGGAACCACTCGCCCTATATTATTATACACAGGCCTACACTTCTATAAGCATCTATCTTCGTTGGTATAACTGATGGATAACATGCCTGTACTGGTAAAAGATTTCATGTTTGGTTACTTCTAATATTTATCTCTATTGTGTCCGTGCAAGCCAAGCTTTCACTAGGCCTAGCTATTACAGTGGGTATTTTCCTCAGAAGGAGGAGAATCTTCAGGTTCGTGAACCAATTTAGTTTCTCGGTCCCAAGATCCATGTTTAAGATAGGTTCGATCGAACACAGAGATTTTGACTAACTTGATTTTATTTAATCAAAACATACAAATTTCAACAAGCACAAATATCATTCCTATGGTGCCATCAAACTTAGACACACTGTGAAGAAGTCTCTCGTCAGCAAATCTGGAATCAAACTGATTCGGAAAAGATTATTTCAATGCTTTACAAGTAATTTTCCTACCTACTCTAGCAACCGTTATATAGCAATCTACGCGTATATGTATACAAATTTCTGCTCGTGCGCGTTAAATTACACGCGTGGAAGATAGGTATACTCGGAGCTATGAATGAGAATATTACAGGAATTTTTCATTAACTTGATGCTTGTTGAGAATAGAGTCACGTAATTTTTATTAATTTAGCAACTAAGCAAATTTTATTTTATTTTGAAATACAAATGTAAAAGCAGACGGCAACGTGACATAAAGCGAACATTTAATTTTTACTCGAAAATAGTTCAAAGAATGAATGCTTGCTTGACGACTTTCTTTCGTCTTAAAATCATAAATTTCAGGGCTCTTTGTCACAAATTGCGGCCTGCTTAAAAGGAAATAATTGAGTTTCTAAATCTGCAACCGAAATCAAGATTTGTACGCCGCCAGAAACATAATATAAATTCAATCATGCGGCACATTTGCGAGTGCGAACTCGGATACCAATGCGAACAGGCATTTTTTCATATTATTGTATGCCCGAGTGCCACCGGATGTATTGGCTAGGACCAACGGTCAGCGAATGATGTCATACGCACGCAAAACAACGAATATTTTTTGAGCGAGAATGGGAAAGAAATTATAATGTTAAGTGAAAAATGTAACCGTAGTTTTTAATCATCTTATTAGGCTTTACATGAGCGAAGAAAACACAATGAGAAAATACTCTTGTAATAATTGCCTCTTGCCTTTCAAATCGGAAAGTGGATTGTTTATTGAACAATGAAATTTATCAGTAAAATAGAACTTCAGAACATGGCGGGTCTCTCGGCATATCAGTCCTTCACGCGCTTGACCAAGTCGAGGCCGTGCCCATCCGTGCTGTGACGGGAAAATACCGAATTTTCCGAGGGAAAACTCAAATATATCAATTTTTGCAATCATACATTCCGTGCTGTGTTGGGAGGACGTCAGCCCTCGAAAGAAGTAGTGATTAATTGAAAAATTGACCTTCGAGTTCTCTGTCCAGAAAATCTAGAAATTTTCGAAAGCTGTAGGGGAATTTCACAAAACTGGCGATTTTGAGACCATGTCTCCGATCGCGGGACTGCGAGTTGACCGCGTCAAGGAGTCACATGCTAATCCCGAAAATAGTAGTAGGGATTTACGAGGGCGAGTCTTTAAAAGCGCTCGCCCAAAAACGAGACGGGCATTGTGCTCAGTTGACACGCTTGCGACAGGTTAGTCATCGATTCAGCATCATAACACTTTCTTCTACTCTCATTGTGATTTGTTTCACGCGTGAAAATTCGCATTAGTTTATAGTCTATTACGATTTTTGGAATTTTGTACCTTTATAAAGCTTTACGCAACGAACCAGTTGTCATTAAATAAATTTGAAATATTCGTGCTTACAATTAACTTTTGTTCAATTTTATTTGTAAAATGATCCTGACTTTTCACAATTTTCAATGCTTTTGCACTTGTCTTGATTATTTGAGAAATTCACACGAGATTTAATGCTATACTTATCAGTGAATCGAGACTCTCAGACAAACCACTTAAGATCGGTTATCAACATCTACTTGAAATTCCTTCTATTCGATTCGATTATCATTTAATTTAGCAACTATTTACCGGTTTTGAATATATACACAGAATCATTGATAATTACAGCAAGATAAATTATGTATTTCTTCAAGAATGAAAAACGAAAAACACAATCGACTAACCGTGATATCTCCAAATTCATAATTCCGATACTCAACACAAATACTGTCGGAGAGAAAACTTAGCAAGAAACACTCGTCTCATATAATTGGATCCGTGCTTCTTCTTGTTATCCTTGGAGTCTTGACGGACGAAGACAATTCCGCACACCAGAGAAACAAATGAGAGATTGAGAGCTTCCAAAATGGCGGCAGAAACGCGTGGTAGAAGACCGCGACAAGTAGCAGTGAATGCAGATTTTTTACTGAATCTGCTGTGTCGAGAAAGGCAGCCGTCGGCCTTTTTCACGACTAAAGCTTTATAGGGCGAAAAACTACGTGCCGCCAGTTTCATCCTACCCAGACAAAGCAGCTCAAGTCCTGAATCTTGCGGAGAATCCAGTGAAGAGCGTATGTGTGTTGCCACACTGGCACTTTGTTGCGTACTGAGGCAACGAAAGGGAATAGACGGACTCAAGCTGCGAGTTGCGAACTGAGTCTAGTACCATGCGTGGCACCAAAGCGCAGTAAGTCTTAGTGATGCCCGAAACTTGGAGAAGATGAGTACCGAGTATGCTCGACACAGGAGAGGATTCCCAGGTATCGCCTGGGAAAATGAAGTTTATGAAGGCACTACAGGTAAAGCCTGGAATCTTGTAGTCGACTGTCCCAGGTAACGCCTGGAGACTAGCCTTGATGACTGTGCCGAGTACCTCTCGGGCCACGAGTTAGGAGCTACGAGGTTGCGGCTATTGCTTTATCTATCAAGAATTTGACTGTCTTATTATATGTGATACCTGAGATTTCTCCTTGTAAAAGTTTCTTGCTTCTTGTATCAAAAGCGTTAAATTCCAAAATTTGATAGTGTATTTAATACAAGCCACAAATACTGTTGTGGTTTTATCAATGCCAGATGGTCCATGTAATAGAGTGGCTTTATGTATGGTACCAGAATCATCTCGATATGATGGCTTTGGTTTTGGACTTTTTAATTGTGACCATGAATATTATGCTAATTTATCAACTATGCATATAATTTATTGGCATTGCTCTCATTTCCAGTGTGACCTATAAAAAAACTCCAGATTCTTGCTTGTCCCACACAGACAGCTCGTTTAATTGAAGATAAAGTATGCAATCACTCTCGTTCTTCTTCTTTTTTTCCTTCTCCTTTTTTACCAATTTTTGAGCTTGCACACTCATATTCAGATTCTTTACACGACGATAAACGCAATTCGAAGTCGTCTATGTTTGATTCAAAATCAATTAATTCACTATCTAAATTTCTGCTACTTTTATCTTCCGCACACAATATACCGGTTTTAGTATTAAGTTCACAGAAGATGGATATGGGCTCGAAGACATTGGCAAATTTCAAACTTCTTTTGCAGAGCATAAAGTACCTATCGTGGTTTACGATCATATAACGTTTCGGCGAGGTCATAGACCTTTGTATCATGATATGAAATATGCGAAAGATGTAGCTGGTAATGTTTCTTTTACGTCGTGCTTGATGTACTACGATCAGCTCGGACACTATCAATCAATATTTTGTTTATTTTGTGTGTTTAAACGGGCAAGCCCAATACATACAAGCAATAATACATTATTAAGAATATAATAAAATAGTAATAATAAGTAAATATAAATTATAGTTGAACCATTGGCGGAGAAGTTCGATTCAACCAATGGAACCAATATAAGAGCAATAATAACAGCGAAAATAAATTGAGAAGCGTACCAAGCATAATCAAGAATCAAGTCCTAAGTGTAAACGTTCAGCCTGCTTGAAGGCACTAATCATTAGGTCGAGAATATCGCGTGGCAGAGAGTTCAAAAATCGTTTTAGTCTCGGAATCGCCGTATAATAGCAGTAGTTAACCATAAAAAGATCTTCGTCAATCTCTCTGGGATTACGTAGGCCATGCGCGAGCTCCCGGTCCACGAATAGCGGCTTCAGCAAGTCGCAGTGGATGCCTCCTTTGAGAATTTTAAAAACCAATAGTCCATTGTGATAGCTATGAATTACGCTTATCGGAGACTATATGCTTCGGTGAAGTCTTGATTAGTCCAACTCCAATGAGTTATATCGATATATATATTCAATATA
>JAWWMK010037329.1:0-12482 GCA_035047105.1 Galeopsomyia nigrocyanea
AAATTCCATAGTTTTTTGGAATTTGACAAAAAATGAAAAAAGATAGCGTTAATCTGACTTCAGAATCGAATTGTACGCCTCAAAATACGTCGAAAACCATATTTTGTTTTTTTTCTACTCGAAATTCCGACGCTTGTAGAGCTTTTCAAACTACAACAATGCATAAAAAGTAAAAAAACTAATAAACTGACAAATCTGACACGTTCAATCAATTTGGTGTGTTTTCAGAGTTCTACAAGGGTCGAAATTTCGAGTAGAAACAAAATAAAATATGGTTTCGAGCGTATTTTGAGCCGAGAAATTCGATTCTGAAGTCCGATTAATGCTATCACTTTGCGTTTCTTATTAAAATCCAAGAAACCAGAAAAGCTCATATTTTCGTTTTTATCGATGCCAGAGTTCTCGCGTGATTTGAACACTGTCACAAGTTAAAAAAGGGGTGTCACATGAAAGGAGAGGGTGGGCAAGAGGATTGCGAAACTTTTGATGCCCCGTAGAGCCGCGTAATCCTAAAATTGAGAGCGTATCCTCAGTTTGAATTTTTGAAGAAACGCTACCAAATTACGGCACTTTTTTCGTGGAATTGGTCATATATACCGCTCGACGTCCAACGTCAACAAAGCGAAACCGTCCGCATCGTAAAGACGTTAGAGACGCGCGCGTGTGTAAACTCAAACACACGCACCAAACTACGAGATGAGTAAAAATAGCCTTTGAAATCGCACGAAGTCCTGCGCAGCAAAAGCTGTCAATTTGCCATGGACGAGAGTGCAAATACAAACTGGTCAAATAAAAGTTTTTCTTCGTTTACCGAAACTTTACGATAATAAAATCGATCGTTGATTTTTTTTCTTTTCGCTCGTTTCGGTGCATTTTCCGCGTTTACCCTATGGTAAAGCTTTTTTTTTTAATCATCCTATTTAAGCTAGCCTGATGGTTTCCTGTGATATTATCGCAGCACTGATTGTTTTTATAAACGGACGCGAAGTTGATGTGGTCTGTTGCGCAAGAATTTTACGGTCTATAGTGTAGACGCAAAGTAAATTACGTAGATTTTGACAGGAAATCTATTTTGAAAAAGTCTGTTTACTTTGTATTTTTAAAAATAAATTGAAAGAGTATAACGATAGACTTTTTTTTTCTAAACACTTGTCGCTACTCAAAAGTATCTCAAAGTTCAAGCAAGTGCATTATACGGTATACCATGTGATCAATACGTATGTAGAGCTGCAATTAATTAATAATAGAATTCTCAGCGAGGTGCATGGTTTTTTGTCTGTAACAATGATCGAAAGAAGATTTTTTTTTACTCACTGACGTTTTACAAAATTAGCACTTGCGTACGAAAAATATACAGTTTCTTTTTCTTGGAAGTCTAGTATGTATATCTACGCAACGCGCGGAATTGAAAGACAATGTAAGAAGCTAAAATTACACTAAAGCAATAATCAAAGTTAACTGCAAGTATATATCGCACAAAACTTCGTCTTCATCTAAATTCAACTAACATTCTATGAAAGTCGAAACTATCGACTCTATTACTATAACTTATACTCCCACACTTGCGCGTAGTGAAAAAAAAAAAAACAAATTCATCGACAAAACACCAAACCAACCGAGTTCGCTTTTGCAGACAAGATCGAGAGTATCATCGAGGCAGACACGCTCGCTGTTGTCCGCGCCTCCGCAACGAACGCCGATCAGCGTGTCCATCCGTCGTCTACACTGCTCGCCGGCCGACTGAATATAAAGATAAATCCAACATCGCGCGCGGCGAAAAATATATACACAACAACAATACCGCACACATAGAAGTTGATCGATCGTCTCGCGTCGTTTCTCTTTCTCGACAATCCTATATATATATAAAACGACGATATGATATACTCACTGTCCGGCGACGATGAAGAAGCCGTAGCCGAGGGTTATGCCAGCAAACTCTCGTAGTCTCGAACCATCAGTACTGTCACTCTACGACTTTTCGTCACTATTTGACCGCTTGTACTCCACGTTGACGATGTTGATGGTACTGCTGCCACTGCTGCTGATGATGATTCTGTTACAGCTACTTCGGGCGATGACGATGATGCCGCTGTTTCGGACATGGAGGCCACCGAGCTTCTTTTTTTTTTGTTGATATTTATTATTACGCGTGTGTGTTGGCAGGCAGACGGAGCAGAATGTACTATCTGACGAGCAGATTATCGAGTCATCTTTTCATGAAGTCGCGAGGTTATCTATTATCTATCATCTTGTTGTACGAACGAGCGCTAAAATTCAGTTGACGAGTAAAGCAATTAAAAGTGATAATGAGTTTACTTGTTGATTAGTATTGTTACTTTTGTGTGCAGGTAGGCTGTAATGGGATGATATGCTTTTGTTTTCTGTTTGTGGAAATCATACAAAAATAATAGTTATACACAGTTCTAAGAAAAATAGTGTGATGGATGAAATGACAAATAATTTTCAGCAACATTATGAAATATCGAAATGATGTCATTAATCAGTACCAGCCACTCATACTCATTATATTTTTTTTGGAAAACAAAAAAAAAACCGTATCTAACGTGAAGTGCCTTCAGTATCGCACGAAATGCCTCGCAGATGTTTTCATTCACGCACTTTTTGACATTTCAATTCTCGACGCAAAATTTCTAGTCTAAAATTCAACCGTTCAACAAAATTACTCATACGAGATAAAAAAAAAATTATTTAAAAAAAAGTGAAAAAGTCAACGAAACAAATCCGTAATAAACAAGATGTGCGACTTACTGCCGCAATTCGTGCACGATGCTCTGGACAAAGTGGAGATGTCGTTGAGCTTGCCGGTTCTCGTTGTACTCGCCCTGTGTACTTTGCAATTCGTGATCACTCATTCTATGCACATCGCCTGCATAGTCAAGGATATACTTCGCAAGAGAGCTAGGAAAGCTAACAGATGTCCAAAACCGAAGAAAGTCAGCGATGGTTGCGGTTTGGTCGATCGTATCAAAGGTTTGTTTGCACTACTTATATACATTATTTTATATTTACGTATTTTGAGGTGATTCTGCTGATTTTAATATCGATTTAAAAATCTGATTGATATTCCAATTTTTTTTTATGTTAAAACTAATAGTTCGTTCGTGTCAAGTAGCAGCGAATGTCAATGATTTATTTTACGTTGATTGACACTTTAACAAACTCATATTTGTCGTTCATCAATCAAATTCGAAAATGCTATTTCAGCAATGTTCAATTCGTGGTTCAACGCTAAACCGAAATGCCCGGAAAAATGTCCGAGAAAACCGAAACCAGTGTGCAAACGAAGATGTCCGAAAAAAAAATGTAACAAAGACGGTGATTCGGATGATGACGAATTTGACGATGGCGATGATCTGTTAGGCCTTGAAGATTTGTAGAACTCCAATTTGCTATTTCGGAATTTCAAAAAAGTCTGTTAAACGTTTTTATAATAAAGTATTGCTTTGTCGTCATCATTAATTATTGGTTCAGCTCGTGTAAACGTGCAGTTTCTTAAATATTTTTCAATTATTATTGTTGATTCTTTTTTTTTACTGTTGGCAAGAAACAGATGAAAAAAACTCAGATTTAAATAACTTGGTTTGAAATAATTTTTTAAATTATAATATTTTCTTACCTAAATATTTTTCATTCAATTTGAGCACGTTCAATGAGAAAACCGTGTTGATTTACCATAAATTCAATCAATATTCATCAGACGTCGTGGGCCAAATCAAATTTCAAGATTAGTACGGATTTCATCTGCATTTGGCGCGGAAATTTTCTTTCGCGAGTCTCGACCATAGTGCGCAAGCGCTCCAAACCGCTCTGGCGCCAAGTGAGATAACCTTCATACCAAGTGGCCTCGAAAATATGTCAAGTGTCGTAATATTGTTTTGCTTAATTTTTCAAAATCATCAATAAGAATGTGTATAAATCGAGCAGCAACTTCGAGTGGCAGCTTTAGTATAAGTCGAGAAACGTAAAAGTCTGAAAAATATTAGTGATAGTCGCGATGATTCTTAGTTTATAGAAATATTACTCGGGAGTATACTCTGCAGTGCAATAACGTACATATTTGAGTTTGGAGTTGTTTTGAATAAGGGATAGATTCTAAGAAATTCATTTTAGCCAATTTTATAATATAAAATCAATTCGACATGGATCTAATGCAGGATCCTGCGTTTAAAACAAAGTACCAGAAACAGAAAGTTCGTGTGAAACTTTGGGAAAGTGATTTTATGGAAAAATTTGGGCGTAAACCAAACAAGGTAAGGGAAATATGATCACTAAGTATTCTTTTGATTGAGATGCTCATTTATATTTTTTGTTTGTGTAGAATGATATTAAGGCAGCTGATACATCCATTCGTGAAGCTTACAAAATGTACTACAAATTGAAAACTAGAGCCTTAGAAGAAACATTAACTGACATCACATTTTTTGAAGATACTGAACATAATATTTTACCTAATGAGAGTTTATCAGAATCCATAATTGAGGAGAATAGTAAGATTGACGATAATAAAGAAAAAGCACAGTCCAAAGATGATTCTGAAAATACATATCCAAGCAGTACTTTTATACCTCCTACTCAAGAAACTGTAGCTACTGTTCAAGATGATGTGAATGTAAAAGGTGTATGGGGTCAACACTTGAACGTAGACCAAGAGCCTCCAAGAAAAAGAAATGTAATGCTGAGTAGGTCTTCATCTTTTCAATTGTCTCTGGGAAAATTTAATTCTCGCAGCGCTCCTAAAAGGAATCCCAGAAAATCTGCTTCTTTTACAAGATCCAAAAAATCAAAAGAAGATTTGTCCAGTGAAAAGAGCCAGAAGGAACCAGAAGGGAGTGAGGAATTTGATATTTCAGATTTAACGGAACCTTCTTTTAACGACAGCCTCAAAGTAACTCAAGCTGAAAAGAAAACTTCATCCTCAACAACAAATACTATTCAACAATTGATGGAGAAAAATCCAAATTCATCAACTTACAATAAACAATTAAATCTAGGTTGGTTGAGCAGATGTACTGGAGATGAAATTTTAGATAACAGCATAGCAGACCCACACAGACTGTCTGGCAACAGTGATTCTGGATTAGAGTCTATGGATTATGTCCACACATCCAAAGAAAGTATTGAAACAAGAAACTCATCTAATGACAAAATTCAGTCTGATGAAGAAGACTATGTTTGTAATAGTGATTCTGAAGAGGAGCGCAAAAGTAAACGTAAACGAAATTTCAATAAAATTTTCAATGACAGTGAAACACAGCCATCTAAAAGGCCATGTGTTAGTAACCCTGTTGCTGCAACACAAAATCAAATAGACAATAATGTTGAAGCTTGTGTTGAAAAAATTACCAGCAGTGAGGCTGTACAAAAGTCTTCAACTGTTGACAATGTACCTGAAGTATGTAGCAAGTACACGCTTAATTCAAATGATGAAGAAGAAGAAGTAATTCTTGCTGGTAGAAAACGTAAATCAGATACTGATAAAACACCAACTACATCAGCAACTAATTCAAGTAAAGAAGATGCTACAGATAAAAATATACAAAGTGCCACAGAAAAAAGATCCTATAGACTTTTGAAAACTAAAAATGATCCTACACCTGAAAAAAAGAAGCCAGCTAAATCAAGAAAAGGTAAAGCAAAAGCAACAACAAAAACAACCACCAGAAAGAGACCTCAAAGATCTGTTAAGAAAAAACCAACAGATGAGTATAGCTTTGAGAATAATGATGAAGTTGCCAACAGTGAAGCGGACCAAGTATCACAGTACAACATAGAATCATTAGATGTAGTTCCTCGAGTGCCTCTCAATGCTTCAATATCAGGTAGCAATCTCATAACGAGTTTCTCGCGTGTTCTTGGAATAACTGACGCTGAGGCAGCAGCTGAAAAAGATGAACCTGTAGCAGTAAAATCTGGCAAAAAATTGTCGAACAAAGAAAAGCTTGAGCGTAAGATAGCTGCAGGCAATTTAAATGATAACTACGTGAGAATAAATTTGAAAAAGAAAGTGTTTGTCAGAGGCAAGAGTACCTTCAACTTTTCAAAGTACAAGAAAAATCAATGGAAACAAAAGAAAAAAGAATTGGCTTCAAGCGAGATGAATTTAGAATTTATGGATTCTATAGACAAAAACAATGGAGTCTTGTGCTTCAAATGCAATCAAGTTGGACATTTTTCCAGACAATGTAAAAACGTTAAAGAAGATGCTCTGTTGCCTCTTGAAGCGTGTGAAAATGTGTCTAGCTTCCCGACTTTAGAGGAAGCTGCGAAAATGGTTAAATTGAAAAGAGGTATTAGCAGATTTGCACCTAAAAATCCCTTATCTAGAAATCCATCAACATCGGATGCTAAGCAAGACGACGTTAATATTGACGATCTAGAAAACTTTTCGGATTGGGAAGACGCAGAAGAAAGTACTATTGAGGTATAGTTTTGTCTTTTAAATAGGATTTCTAGTAATATAATCATCGTTACGCAATAAATTGAATTTTATTTTGCAGTCCATAGCGCCTATACATAAAATACCGGAGAGTGTTTTAGAAAAACTAAAGCCACAAAGTGTTCAAGAAGTTCAACCGATTTACAATGTGGAACCTGATGGTTCTTTAATAGGTAAATACTTTTCGACTGCACCTAAAATAATAATTAAAAAATTATTTATCGAATAAAATTTAATTTTAGATACGCCACTGGAGGTTCTACATGCTCTCACGCGCTTTGGACATACAAGCTTCCGCGAAGGTCAAGAAAAAGCCATAATGCGTATCCTGTCGGGCCAATCGACCCTCGTAACTCTAGCCACTGGTTCAGGAAAATCTCTGTGTTATCAATTACCAGCCTACTTGTACTCATTGAAATCGCACTGCATAACTCTAGTCGTTTCTCCCCTCGTGTCTCTCATGGACGACCAAGTCGCTGGAATACCGGACTTCCTGTCCGCAGCTTGTCTACACACAAATCAAACCCCGAAAGTTCGCGAGAAAGTCATCGAAGATCTGAAAGACGGCAAAATACAAGTTCTATTAGTATCTCCAGAGGCGGTAGTCGCGGGAGAGAAATCAAACGGCTTCGGTTCGATATTCCGTTTCTTACCACCGATAGCTTTCGCCTGTATCGACGAAGCGCATTGCATCTCGCATTGGTCGCACAATTTCCGTCCTTCATACCTGATGGTTTGCCGAGTGCTGAGAGAAAAGTTGGGAGTCAGTCGGATTCTCGGATTAACAGCCACAGCCAGCAAATCGACAGCCGCGAACATCGTGAATCTTTTGGGCATCGAAGACGGAATGGCAGGTGTGATAACCGAGAAACCTTTGCCGTCGAACTTGACGCTGACGATATCTCGCGACGAGCAGAGAGACGAGGCTCTAGTTAGGCTACTGCTAAGTGAAAGATTCGCCAAATGCGATTCCGTCATCGTCTACTGTACTCGACGAGAGGAATGCACGAGGATCGCATCGAGGCTGCGCGTCGCCCTCCAGCAATTCGAAAATCGAAACGCGAACAAGAAAGCTAAAGTCTCTTCTGTGGCCGAAGCCTATCACGCTGGATTAACGGCTTACAAGCGAAAACAGGTGCAAGCGGCGTTTATGAAGTCCGAGACGAGGATCATCGTGGCTACTATTGCTTTTGGTATGGGTATCAATAAGCGTAATATTAGATCGGTTATCCACTATAATATGCCTGCAAGCTTCGAAAGCTACGTGCAAGAGATTGGCAGAGCCGGTCGCGACGGAAAGCCTGCTCATTGTCATTTGTTCCTCAGTCCTCAGGTTGGTATATATTCAACTTTATATAGTTCTAGTAAATGCTGCAAACGATTGAATTTTAATTCTCGAATTTTTCGACTTGCAGATAAACTCGGACGAGTACGAATTACGTCGTCACATAAACGCCAACGGAATAGACAGACACACAATCAGACGACTGCTCGAAAAGATCTTCATACCATGCAGTTGCAAAGAGTCCGGCAAAGGTACTCGCTGTGAAGGACACGAAGTCGCGCTCCCAGTCGACGACACCGTAAGCTCGCTCGACATCACCGAGGAAATGATCGCGACGCTTTTCTGTTACTTGGAACTGCATCCGAAACGCTTCATCAAAGTACTCTCGCCGGCTTACGTCAACGCGAAGGTCTCTAGTTACACCGGTGCTAATGCTTTGAAAATTGCTGCGCAAACTGTGAGTATCTTTAAAAGTATCAAGATGGAGCATTGTTTTTTTATTCAACTTTGATCGATTTTTAGTCTCCACCACTTGCGATGGCCATTGCTTTGTCGATGAAGAGAGAAACTTACTACGAGCACAATGCTACTGTTGAGTTTCCAGTTATTGATACGGCTGCGACGATTGGTTGGGATAGCGGTTTGGTTAAAAATCAACTGAAAAAATTGGAATGGACGACAACTGGTAGATTGATCGACTTTTATGTTGTATATATCTTTATGTAGTTACCTGTAAAATACTGAATTGATTTTTCAGCGGACGGAAGGAATAAACGTTCATCTATAACAGTCACCTTCGGAACATTAGGTTTTCGTGTTAAAGCTCCTGGTGATTTGACAATCGAGGAAAAAGATGAAGTTCTAGAAGCGTTAAATAGTCAAAGTCAATCGCAGATGATATTATGTCTTCGACAACTCAAAGCAATTTCCATGGCGTCTCGGAAGTTTAGTTTCCCTTCGATCAGGCAGTGCGTGGAGTTGTCTGAGGAGGCGCAATCGAAATCCGAAGAACTGAAAACGACGATACGATCGTACTTTGAACACGATGATCCCTTATCGCACATTGAAGTTTCATTGACAGAAGTACGTAGTGTTTTTTGAATGTTTATAAAGATGATTGTTGCTCTAACAAATTGTATAAATGTTAATTTTAATTATTTGTTACAGACGAAAGTCAGCAATGAACCGATGATCGTAAGTGACATACGTAATTTGCTTATAAACTATCAAGACAATAATTTCACTGGACGCAGCGTTGCTCGTATTTTCCACGGAATTCAGAGTCCGAATTACCCGGCTATTGTGTGGTCCAAGTGTCGATATTGGAGAGCGCATCTTACTGACGATTTCAATGCGATATGTCAATTAGCAACGAAAGAAATTCTCAAGATGAAATAGGATGTATATAAATATTTAGTTATGCTTTTTCTTTATACAAGCTCTTTGCAAGTACAAACAAGTAAGTTATACGATTACGCTCTTGTAAAAAAATATGAGTTGTATATACTTTTTACTTTTTCTAATAATAACTAAAGTGAATAGTTTATAAAATTCAACTTTGTTGTCTATCTCTTACGTTTCAATCACTTTTTCCTGCTTTTTTTCTAATTAAATTTTGGGTTATTAAAATTGAAAAATATGAGAAAAGTTTGAAGGCGATTACATAATATGTTTAAGATCTTTTAATCTTGTAAATTATTTTTGAAGTTTTGAGGTTTGCCCATACGTTGCAAAATTTGTTAAAACAGGAAGGTATTAAACGGCGGTTTATCAATGCAGATAAAAATGACTTGCGACAGATAACATTTTATAATTAAGATTTAATTAAGCCAGTCACAATAAAATTTTAGCAATTACAGTCTAATTTGTTTTGAATTTGCTCTCTATAAACTTTGAAAACTATCTCGTTTTATATTCAGATTTCAAAAAATAAAATTATATATAAAAAAGGATATAGTTTAAATGAAAAAAAGGCTAAATTCTTTAATTTTCTAATAATTGGAAAATTGCGCCTAAAATGTCAGTGCTTTTGCACTGACTAACTGCGAATTAAAAATTAATCATCGTGAACGTTACGAAATCAGATATCATCAATCCATAAACTTTGAAAGATTTGATTAACAAAACTAGAGATAATGGAATTTTTCAATTTTTAGCAGTCCTTATTATATTATCTCTTTAAAAAATCCGAAATTCAGCTCAACAAGATAAAATTTCATTTTTTTAAAGCGTTTAAAGATTATTATTTATGTCAATTCAAAATAAATCGATTTTATAATCATTTCGTCTTCATTTGCTATTAATTCATACATATTAAAACATTTTTCTGATCAGGGTTGATTTTCCAGGATAAAAATAAAAATCGTTAAATGTATAAAAATGACGAGTTTTATTTACCTTTACACGGAAGTTTTCATTATAAAGACGTACACCTTGATAAGATAAAAAATTTTGTTTTAATATAGCAATCAGAATGACAGATCATTTACAGAATAGATTTCTTTTAAATTAATAAACTATAAAGTACAGCCTCCAAAATAAAGCAACTTTCACCGACGTATGTACTTCTAAGTAGTTACAAATCGGCGATATACACAAAACAAACAAATAAATCCGTATGGCCCAGCAATAACGCCTAACAATTGCATTTAAGTACTCTATAACGTCAAAACAATCAAATCAAATCATAATATTTATACAATATATAGAGCACTGTCGACCCAGCGATGCGTGATATAATTAATATAATTAATAATATCCATTCGACCAAGCACCTCGTTGAAAAAGCCAAAAATAAAGAATCCGAGAAAAATAATAGCAAAAAATAAACAAAAAAAAGCTCGCAGCTACAATAACGTATATAACAATATCACTGCACGACTCTCTTGATATAGTGGCACTGCTTGAAGAACTTGTGCATACGATTCTGCTGTATCTTGCCGACGACGTTCATGCAGGTCTCGTTCTGACAGACACCGCAGAACTGCGAGGTTATGGCGTGGAAAGGTGAGCGAAAGAAGAAGACGTTTTCGTTGCCCAGACACTTGTTTTTACGATGTGCGTAAACGTGCAAAAGCCACTCGATAAGGGCCAATACTCCAAGTAGCCATCTGCAGTAGACTATAGCTGGCAGAAGTAAGCAAATCGGTTTGGTTTCGCCGAACGATATACCCGTTGGCACTGGCTCGAATTCCGGCCAAACTTTTTTCTTTTTCCTCGAACTGTCGATGGCGATGGGCTGTTCTTGCGCCTCTTTAACTATGGGAATCTGAAAGAAAACGATCGACAGTGCCATATGTATAACGCGTGATTGAATTTTCTCTGTCTTCGAGATGATTTAAATATATACCTTGAAGGGTTTTTTACGATGTGGCTGATAATGTGGTTCGGGTTCGCCAGTTTCGGCATTGCTCACCACGTACTCCAGCTCCTCGCCAGTTTCCTGGTCGATTCGCGACATATCGCGCTTTTAGTTTGAGGATATAAAATCAACAGGCAGCGACGACACGAATAAGCAGCAACAACACGGCGAGCGCGCACGCAGCAGACTAAACTACACACTGTACTCCGAAAAAAAAAACAGATCGGTGCGTGTCGACTGTCGTGTCCCGATCCCTTTCCGTTGTTAGACTGCGGCTATTGAGTGTTATGCAGGTAGTTCCATTCTCCTCCGCGAGAGGCAACACTCGTAATAAATTTTAAATACTCTTTTTTTTTTTGTGTGGTTTTTTTATTTTTATTTTCTGTCTGATGATTATAGGTATATACACTGTGTACTTAACGTTGCGCGGTTTTTTTTTCCTTGATGGATGGATTATATTTGTGTTTCTTTCCATTTATGCTTGCTTCGTTTGCGCGATATAATGATGCATAATTACATGTAATTAGCGCGCATTGTTTTATGTAAACACAGTTGATCAGATGTCGGTGTAAATATTTGAAATTTCTTTGATTTTTTTTTCGGTATCTTTCCTGCTATTTTTTTTTAATGAAACGTTGGGTGGCTTATGTTCGCACTACTGCTGCATGTCCGTATCATCTTTGACAAGCGAGATAAAATTCATAAAAACGCAGTGATTGCCTGTCTGTGTGGCTGAAAAAAAAACAGACGCGAACTTGAATCATAAAAAAATTTAATGTCGATTAAAATATCGTAATTCCTTGATGAAACCGGTTTTTCAGTTATATTGATAAATATTATAGTTTATCCAGATAAAATGATTGTATGTCCTTCACCTTAAAAAAAATATTTATCAATTATATCATGTTTGTATTGAATCATTACCAGTTAATATTAGATACATGCAGTATGCGAGTTATAAATATGCAAATTTTTTTTCATCAGGTTTCGAGCGAAATCAAAAAGCACGCGTGGAATGTTTTTTCCCGAAGGTAATTAGTATTTGTATAATATGCCTTAAGGTCATTGGATATCTGAAAGAAAAAAAAAACGTATGCCGTTAAAACTATATGACTTTCTGTTGTCGCATCGTAGCTTCGAGCGCCGACTGTATACATATATAGTTCCTTTAGCTCGCCGTAAACTACTTAGCATAGTAATTAATGCGCGCTTCCTGTGAACGATAATGTGTAGCATATATGGCCAATTCTACAAAAAAACTGCCATAACTTCGTTCGGGTTTTGGCAAATTAAAAACTTGCGGTTACGCTCGAAATTATTATATTTTCTCAATCTACAACACTAAGAGAACCTAAAAACACTAGTGCCCCACGCCG
>JAWWMK010037339.1:0-12478 GCA_035047105.1 Galeopsomyia nigrocyanea
TACCGGCTAGGCAGAGATTCGTGGTAGAGAGAGAGACAGAGAGCGCGGGCTATTCCATAGCCCGTGACCTCGTCACAAATGCATGGTCTAATGTATGGAGAAATAATTAATGATCGATTTTCGTGAGATGTTATCGACAAAAAATCAATCATTTTTCGTAGATTCGCGACTTCAAGGAATGCATGTATGTCTTGCGCAACGTGAGGGTGTTAATTCTCGTGCCAGTATATAAAGAAAGAATTAATATTGGGGAAAATGGGTTTGACAGCGAAATCAGTCAGTTCACATAGTGTATAACGGGGTTTTTGGCTCAATTAATAATCAAAAAGTGCGGTCGCCGGGAATCGATCCCGCGACCTGTGGATACACACGACAACGCTCTACCACTTGAGCTACGGCCGCACATGACCTATGTCGATACTTGCTATCTATATTACTCGCACTTATTAGCCAACTCAATTCCTCGTTATAAGTGAAGTATTGAATATATAACTGTCGCGATATGAGTGTTATTTTTTTACGAAAAATTAACAATCCATTCAAAAGTGATTGACGCAAAAATAAGGAATTTCCGTACAATCACGACTTTCAGGATTAAATCCATGACTGGCCCGATACTACGGTTCACATTCCTGGTACGATGTATGACTATGAAACACTAATAAACAATCTATTCGAGTTCATAAATTTAACGCGAAAATAAATGAGTTTACGGTACGATTACGACGTACCGAATTAAATCCACGACCCGAATACGAAAACGATATGACGAATCGAATGTTGAGTCTAATGTGCAACGTCAATACCAATCGAAAATCGATCCAATTCGATGAATTTGACGCCAAAAAAATGAATCAGTTTCCATATACAATTGCGACGTCAAGGATTGTACATACAACTGGCGCAAAATAAAGAATTTAATTCGCTATACAGTGTATAGCGAAACAATCATCAATCAATTTGCTTAAATTGTGATTAGTGAAAATCCATTGATTTGCGTATAATCGAAGATAATCGCACATCGGGTCGCTACCATGTCCTCGAAAAGTGCACCCTGGCAACGAGAATTTTGAACGAGCACATCAAAAAAGTCAACGTCTTGCAGAACGCTGAATGAAGTTCACAATATTATGTACATTGGCGAATGATTATTCCACGATACCCGTAGATGCTCGACCTTACGTATCAATTCTTGTCTTTGTGTGCAATACTCGATATCGTATATAAATCATCGACGTCGTGTATTAATCCACGACATCGCGTATTAATAATCGCGTCATGTATCAATCCACATCGTGTACTGTCGCGTACTTATCCTCGACATTATGGACCGGTTCATAACGTCGTGTACCGACTCGTGACGTCGCTGTGACTCACGACTACTGCTGCGTGTTGTCCACAATATCGTGTGTAAACCTTAATATTTTGGATGTGATAGGGATTGTAGCGAGATCTCTCTTCTTTTCCTAATAGGTTACGTTTTGCTTATATCGTTTAACTGAATGTTCTCGTTTAGAACCATATTAAGTTGTTTATGTCGTCGTTGGGTCTCGAAAACCATTGCACAATACTGCACCTCTTTTGAACATCTCAAGTGACCGTCAATCCCAATATAGACTCGTCTGTTCGTCTCCTATATACTCTATAGTCTATATATTAGTGTGCTGACGGCGTTATTGACTCCATGCAGGCAATGCAATCATCTGGTTTTTTGTTTCGTTGTTGATAATTAATAGCAAGTATAGTCCATCTCAATTAACGTTTTTTCCCATCGTCTTTTCAACGCTTTAGAAAAGAGACATGCCTTGTGTAACCTTATATATTTATCAAGTGAAAAGTCAACAAAAGTACAGTTCTAGCCTACTTACAGTCAAGAGAGTTTTTTTTCATGATTTAGAATAGCAGAAGTGAAGAATAAAATGTCTGCGCGATCAGATACGTATAATTTTAATTTTGCTATATCAGAGTATATATATGTTTAGTAATTTTGAGAACTATTTCTTTGTATACATATGTAATTTCGTTTCAGGTGAAAAGCTGAAGAATAAAACAAATGAGATAAAAGATTAGCAAACATTGTGTTTTGTGATTCTATTGAATTTACTTGAATTGGTATGATCCAAAGGGAGTGGCAGAATGTTCATGCGTTGCTCTGCTTATGAATCTCAGAAAGACTCATTCTCTGTAGCAGCAGAGATTCTGCTGGACCATGGAGCAAATATAGAATAGCCGTTGCTTGATTCATTTTCCACCCAAAGCTATCAGTATTGTCATCGAAGGATAGTGCAATCAAAATTTTATACAATAACAGTTGAGAACTAACCAAGAAAACAGATTTGTTTGACATCCAATTACCAGTATCAGTAAATGCAATCCGATATAAGTATACATCATGCATGCCCAATATTTTGCTCACAGAACACTTGCAATCATTTAACATTTCAGTGTATTTATGTGATCATCGTAAGGATATCTATCAGTTCATTATTTATACCAATTCATCACGATGCAAGTGGGGCAATATTTTCTTGGATGAACTAAAAGCAAAGTGTCGTTGGATTACATGGAACAATGATATTTACCATGTTTGTCTTCTCTTATCTAGCAAAACTTGTTTTTTATTATATTAAGTTCACAAATGTAAAGTTTAGGTTTTACACCATGTCGCAGGTTCAGAACGGATAAAATATCTGCAAGTAATTTATTTTCTACGGCACACGTAATGTAGAGGCATGCATTATTATGTTTTCACAATAACAAATACAGTTGCCACATCCAAATCAATATCAAATGTAAATACTGTTATTAGGTCATAACAATGAACCACAAGCTTGGAATTTGGGCAAATGAGATGTTTTCAGACATATTTTACTTGAGACAACGAAGATCTTGATTTTCATAATAATTTGGAGAAATATTCTGCATACTAACAAAATATCAGTGCTTTTGCTGACTAAGTGTTTGAAAATATCTTTACCATCATTCCAACAAGACCAATAGATGGTTGAGAACCAATGAAATACTACATGTACTACTCGAGACCAGGACAATACGAATAAATTCCAAAAAACTTGCTGCAAAAATTACAACTGCGATGAAACTTGTAAATGATGATTTGAAATTTTGTAGTTTGGATCTCAACCATCGATTCCTTTCGTTGAAATGATGGTAAAGTTTTTCTCTTAATTCAAATAATGATAAAGATGACTTTAACTTTGTAAGTCACGACAAAGACTAAACTGCACAAGTCCAAATTAAAGGCCTTTTCCGTAATACACTAAAATACAGATATTTTCATTTTCCATGAAAAATATTTTTTCGAATCGTTACCACAGTAAAGTATCAGTAGGCTTGACAAGTTCCATATAAAATAAAATGCGTAGATAAGCTGCATATAGCTTGTACCCAAATGTGGATGGTGGCGAACAACGACAAGTCATGCGCTTAAACTGAAAAAAAAGTTCAAGTTGTCAATGCTATAGCCAACAACATAGATCAATAGTGTTATTTTGTATTAAAATTTAACGTGTAGTTATAGTTTCCATAATTGGCAATAGTAAAATTGTATACACCATATAACTTGGCAATTATTATACTTTCATACCGTTGTTCTTTTCATAAGTCCAGTGGCTCATCAAGTGTTGCGGTAGCGGCACGCCAGGCGAGTAGGCCTGCCGGACGCACCAAGACATTAATATACAATAATATGGCGATTCGGTGCCTTCGCTAAAATTTTTTATTTTTCGTTTCACTCTGACGCAACACTTTCCGATTTTCCTATTAGCAAAATCGAAAGATGACATAACCATCTTTCATCCGAAAAAAGTTTCAATCCGCTTCATGTAGTTTCGAGAAATTTATACGAGATAATACATTTAAAAAATGTTCACAAAAATTCTTCTAACGCTATGTAATAAACGTCAAGTTACACGTATCTACGTCGAGTTACATTACAGGTATAATAACTATACCTATATATTGTAGCTTGTAATATAATAGTCCACGGAACACACTTATACACCTGGAAATCGTTTTCGCAGAGTCTCGGTATTTTTCAGTCAATGAAATCGCGTAATACCTGGTGCTCTTTCTCGTAGAGGGTTTTTTTTCGACCTGGGGATCGCACTATCACCTGGACATCGTCTTCTGGGAATCACGAATTTTTTGACAATATCTTATTTAAACTTGGTGATCTCTCTCGTGGATGATATCCCGTCGACGTGCGGGTCACGCTGGCACCTGGACATCGACTTCTGGGAATCTCGCGTTTTTTCGAATAAAACTTGTTGATGACTTGGTGCTCTCCCTCGCGGATGGTATCCCGTCGACGTACGGGTCACCCTGGCACCTGGACATCGTCTTCTGGGAATCTCGCATTTTTTCGAATAAAACTTATTGATGACTTGGTGCTCTCCCTCGTGGATGGTATCCCGTCGACGTACGGGTCACCCTGGCACCTGAACATCGTCTTCTGGGAATCTCGCGTTTTTTCGAATAAAACTTATTTATGACTTGGTGCTCTCCCTCGTGGATGGTATCCCATAGACTTGGGGGTTACCCTGGCATCTAGACCCCCTTCGTCTGGGAGTCTAACGTGTTTTCGGCTAAATATCATTTAATACTTGGCGTTCTTCTTCGAGGATGGTATCCCGTCGACGTGCGGGTCACCCTGACACCTGGACATCGTCTTCTGGGAATCTCGCGTTTTTCGAATAAAACTTATTTATGACTTGGTGCTCTCACTCGTGGATGGTATCCCGTCGACGTGCGGGTCACCCTGGCACCTGGACACCTCCTTCTGGGAGTCTCCCGTCTTTTCGGCAAAATAACATTTTATAAATGGTGTTTTGCTTCGTGGATGGTATCCCGTCGACGTGAGGGTCACCCTGGTATCTGGACATCGTCTTCTGGGAATCTCGCGTTTTTCAGCCGAAATGTTATTTAATATTTGGTGCTCTTTTTCGTGGATGGTATCCCGTCGAGTTTGGGTTTTTTTGACAAAATCTTATTTAATACTTGTTGCTCTCCCTCATGGATGGTATCCCGTAGACTTGGGGGTTATCCTGTTACCTGGACACCTTCGTCTGGGGGTCTCCCGTTTTTTCGGCAAAATATCATTTAATACTTGGCGTTTTCCCTCGTGGATGGTAACCTGGGCACCTGGACACCTGGACATCTAGACATCGTCTTTTGGAAATTTCGGGATTTTTCGATGAAGTATTAATTTGATGAAATTCACCGCAATACAGAAATGCACAGAACGATCGAGATTTTGCGCTATAAGAAATTATTAATTACAAAGTTTTATTTGTGTCGAACACAAAATATAATAGAATAAAAGATACTAAGATCGAAAATTAATATAAACGACCGAGTCTATACCGTTATAAATGGAATTTCCAACTTAGGTACTGATAAGAAGAAACGTAATTATTTCAACATACTTAAAATAGATAAACATTGGTTCAAAATTGATATTTTATATGCTGACAAGAAACCATAACATAAGTGTGCCAAAGGTGCTTTCATATTATTCCTGCACGAAATACCTAACTCAAAGTACATGACAGAAAGTATATCCAGCTATCATTATTTTTCATCTTGTTCGAGAATAATAATTGAATAGATAACAAATCTTATAATTCATATAGCCCTGGTACACTAAATGAAATCCCTCCCCCTCCAACACACCTTTCAAAAAAGGTACATCTCCAGGGGAGTAGGCATTTATAATTTTTATACATCAATATAATTGCCATGTAAACTAAAGAGTGTTGTGAAATCAATCTATTAAATCTGTCGAGTAGACGACAGCGGTTGGCAATCAGTATTAAAACAAAATTTTTATATAGCATAGGTTCTAAACATAAAAAATAAAGAAAAAGGATATTCTTCAGTGATCACTGACGTAAAGTAGAGAGCGTTGTGAAATCAACTTCTACAAGAAACAAGTGAATAGATTCGTATCTATGTTAACTTTAAAAATATCTACGGCAAATTTAAAAACAAACGAATACTTATCACTATATTTGAGTAGAGAAAGATATGCTCTTTATTTTATCCTTATTCTTTACCCAAACTACGACGCCACGAATAACGACATTCGACTACTCGTCGGGTCCGTCTTTGAGAAAATCAACAACGAAACTGCATCATCTTCAGGCTACTGTCAGAATCGGGCTTTCTTATATGAAAATGTACTTTCAACGGATATCCTGCGAAATTAGTACATCTTTATAATCGTTTGTAATAAATACTTATTAAGCAATGTTTCCCATTATTGGATTAGTTTGAAAAGAAATTGAAAATTCTTGGTTGGCTGTATTTCTTTTATTTATCGGTTACTGTCTCGTATATCATAAATTTTGGACAATCTTAAAAATTTTATACGATAAGTCCTTCGTTTCATTTTCATTCATTGATTTTTGATTAATAATCACTTTATAAATGATAAGTTATGATTAGCATTAATAATTGAGATGGCACATGAAAATGTATTTCTTTCTACACTTCTGAATTACTGGTATTTCTCTCTAACTCTTCACAATAGAAACCCATTCCAGTGTTCTCCTGATTCATCGCCGATAGATTTGAATCAGGAGAACACTGTTATTTATAACGATACACCAAAAGACAAAATTGTTGTTTTACCCTATATCCATGCATTACAGATACATGAATACTCACACCACCCCATCGAACATAAAAGAGCAATAGTTTTTTCCAGGGTAGACAAATCTGTGCAACTTGCTAATAAAAAATTCCACGACACTAACTTTTCAAAAATAAGAGAATTTTTGCTGTGCAATGATTATCCAATAAAGTTTATAAATTTAAACATTCTGCGTAGATTAAAATATTTAACTGATAAAACAAAACTATCGACGATGAATCATGAGAACAATGCTATTGATAATGACCCACCTAAAGACAAAATTGTCGTTCTACCCTACATCCACGCATTACATAGCAAATTCAAAAAAATCTTAAAGGACAAACATTATAAATTAATTTCTAGACCAATACATAAGTTCTCGAGGTTCATTACGTTAGGTAAAGATGAAATTAACAAGCTAGAGCGGAGCGGTGTTGTATATTAGATTGATTGTAAAAAGTGCGACAAGCGGTATATTGGCCAGACAAGCAGGAAGCTAAAAAAGCGTCTGTATGAGCATGAATATAGTATTAAAAACAAATCAAAATCCACTGGTTTAGCTGAGAATTGTTATAATCCGAACCACAAAGCGGATTTTAACAATGTAAAAATTTTAGATTCAAAACGAAGCAATAAACGTCTGTTTTCCGAAATGCTTTACATTGAAAATATAAAACATAACAATATGAACCATATGTTAGATACTGCAAAACTTAGTTCTTATTATAAACACTTCATGGACAATATTAATGCACACTTTAACTATAAAACAAAAGTAAAAAAACCAGCTGTACTTTCGATGCTAACTCGAGCGAGCGGGCAGAGAAAGTAATGGGAGCACATGAGGAGACAAAAGTTCACTGCTTGACTTGTGATCAACAGTGCTCTATATTATTGATCGCCGGTACGACCTCTTAACACATCATACTTTCTTGTCTTTCCACGGGCGAGTCCTGGCTCTGTCTTGGTTTGTGCGCGCGAAATAATAAACTTATGCGCGCGAAAATTTGTGCGTCCGCTTGGCCACTAGAAATATCCAGAATTTTCTCGACTCTCTTTGTTGTCCGAATTTCGGCTATAAAACTCGCCCCGCGAGTCACTCGTAGTAAAAACAATTCGAAAATATGATTCTAACGATGGATAAAATTTTTAGAATAATAAAAAAAGCAGACAAATTGCGTTACAAAGTTGTTAAATTATTAGAAAATAAGGAAAAAATGACGAAAGGATTAGATCCTATTGACAAAGTTGGTTTACATGAACTAGAGATAACAAATAAGTTTATAGAAAGTAAGAAAGAATTATTAATAACTAAAGCAGATAAGGGCAATGCGACTGTGATTATAAATAGATCTGACTATATTCATAAAATAGAAAGTCAATTACAGGATAATAAATATTATCAATTAATACATGATGATCCTATAAAAAATAACAAAAAGCAGATTATAAAATTGATAAATAAATGGTGGGGATTTGGTGTTTTTGACCAAGATGAGTCGGTCAAATTGAAAGATGTAGAAAAAATCATTAATGAATCTGAACTTGCAAAAGCTTACGGTTTGATCAAAGTTCATAAAAATGGCTTTCCCATTAGAATTATTGTTTCGACAGTTAATTCTCCTCCATTCTGGTTGTCTAAGTTCAATTCTTGAAAACTAATTTACCTACAGCAAAATCTTACATAAAAAATAGCTTAGAATTAAAGCAAAAAATAGATAATTTTAGAGTACCGTTTGGTTTTACCTTGGTTAGCTTTGATGTTGTTAGTATGTTTTCCAATATAAGTGGAAGTTTGATGATTAAAGCAATAAATAAATTATGGAAACATTTAGAGGGAAAAATTAACCTTTCTGTTAAAGAATTTTGTGATGGAATAAGTTTGATTTTGAATTCTACTTTTTTCAAGTTTAACAATAAAATTTACAAGCAATTATTCGGTTCACCAATGGGTAGTCCTGTTAGCCCTGTATTATGTGATCTTGCTTTGCAAATTCTTGAGGAAGATTGCATTAATAAATTTGATTTTGAGGTTCATTTTTACTGCAGATACGTTGATGATATAATATTGTGCATTCCGGCTGATAAAATAGACCATACATTGTCCATTTTTAATAGCTATGATAATAATGTGCAATTTACATCTGAAACGTGTTCTAACAATAAAATTAGTTTTCTTGATCTAGAATTGTTCATACAACCAGATTCTAGTATCATAACTAATTGGTACAGAAAACCCTCTTTTTCAGGACGTTATCTAAATTTTAATTCACATCACCCATTACAACATAAAATTGGTTTAGTTTACACTCTTGTAGATTATAGTATCAAGCTTTCACACAAAAAGTTCCATATTAATAATTTAGAATTAGTAAAAAACTTGTTATTGTTGAATGACTTTCCCTTGCAATTTATTAAGAAATATATGAATAACAGAATGAAATATTTAGAACATATTAGCCAGAATGGAGACAACAGAAGTAAAAAATTAAATAAAACTGTCCAAATATTTTTGCCATTTATAAAAAACGTGCAGTTCCAATTCAAAAAAATTTTTAGTTCTATGGAATTGCATATTGTCAACAGCTGTGTTCATAAATTCTCACGGTTTATAAAATTAGGTAAAGATGTGACTAATCTAACAGAAAAAAGCAATGTGGTATATAGAGTTAATTGTAAAGATTGTAATTGTGTATATTTGGGTCAAACAGGAAGAAAATTAAAAATTAGAATAAATGAACATAAAAGAGACTGCAAAAATTTAGACATAAAATCAGCGTTAGCCTTACACTGTTTGAATACCAATCATGTGTTTGATTTTGATAAAACTAGAATAATGGACAATGAGTCAAACTTAGGTAAGAGATTGATTTTTGAAATGCTGCATATTCACTTGCATAAATCCAATATTAACAGACAATTTGACTAAAAAAAATTAAAAAGCTGTTATAAACATTTTATAGAAAAATTTAGAAGACAATAATCTGAATTATCAATATAATTTTCTTTTAATATTCACTGTCTCTTTGATACTGTGGAATATCAAAGAATAATGAAAACACTATTCAATTGTAAAATTTTGGAATCTATCAATAAAGTATTATTATAATTTTTACTATTGTTGACAATTCAATTGAATTAGTGTAATTGAAATGTGTTTTTCTTGTTGAATATTTATTATCATTAATAATCAATTTCAAATTTTTATTAGTTCGTACTCCATCTATGTTATACTCATTGTCTGCGGTTGAGACTCAAGTCACTTTATAGCTTTAAGTCATTGTCGTTTTGCCAACCGTAACGCAATCAACTCTTCTGAGGTATTGTTATTTTTTGTCACACGTAATATTATGTTCGTATTGTTAATACTGATGTTTTCACATTTGTTATTATTTTTTGTAGCCTGAAGAGAGTCGGGGATTATTATGTTGTCCCAAAACGACCAAACGTCGCTTTTTTGAAATAAATAAAGTGAATTAATATTGATGGAAGGTCTTTTCACTCCTTTTTATTAATCTAAAAATTTTATCCATAATTAGAATCATATTTTCGAATTAGTTAATTAGAGAAGCAATACTGTTAGAGTTCATAAGAAGAAGCGTAGTTATTTCAATAAAGCTTATTAAAATTTATTACTTCTCGACGAAAGCGCAACATGCATAACTTCACTTTACACGTGCACACACCAAGCAACACTTAAACGTTCAGTCACTTCATTACTGCGCCCACTACAAGCAATAGAACATTATCACATAGACGATAGTTAGTTGCAAAACACAAATAACGAAAATTTGACAGCAACGGTAAGCCATAGATAACAAGTGGCACGTGACTGGCGGGCTGGCCGATCGCCACTGTCTCTCTCAAATCAGCTGTTAATTTCCGGCAAACCGAGTGTTGCTTCCTTGGAAAGGAAGCTTTGTTTTCGCTTTTTTTGAAAATTTGGGTTTTTTCGCTATAATTTTTTTGTTTTCGTCATTTTATGCTTCAATCTTGTTTTTATTGTAAGATGTAAATCTCCTGCATGTAATCAATGAATAATTTTTTTATATATCTTTCATTAGAAATCATGGGAAAACGACAAAGTTACGTTTTTATGGTGTTACAGTCTGTGCGTACGGACGTGTGAATGTGTACTGTCAATCGGTATGACTTCTCTACTCGACGGATTTTGATGAATCTTCTTTTATGTATTTGGAAATTGGTGAATGAAAGTGGAAAAATTGTTTTCAAGCAAATCCATCGATTACAAAAATTTTTACAGCCGCTTTTTAACAAAAATTTTTAAAAAAAGATTGGTGATTCATGTGGAATTATTAAGCGTAAACTGCTGTAACTTTGGATTGACAATGAATTTTTTAGCGTGTAAGGGCTCGTTTTTAAATTTATGAAAGTAGCTTTAAAACGAGTTATCGCACGATAAATTCGGTAATATTCAGCCTGAGATATTTGAAATCATAGCAACTTTACTTTTATTTTTAGATTTAAGGTATGTTATTCACTAATATGCGCAAATTGTTATAACTTTGGATCAAGAATAAATTTGGTAACGTATAAGGGCTCTTTTTAAAGCTTATGAAAACAACTTTAAAACGGATTGTCCCTCAATGAATTCTATAAAATTTAGCCCGAGATATTTTTAATTATAGCAATCTTATTTTTGTAGGTATGAAGTACGTAATTTATTACTATGCATAAATTACTGTAACTTTGGATAGACAATGAATTTTTTAAAGTATAAGTACTCTCGATTCCTGTCAATTTATAAATGAAACATCAAGAATATTCTATTCTGTTCTATCAGCTACATACTGTTACTTCTTAGTTTATAAAAAAACCTTATTAAAATTAAAAAAAAATAATGGAACAAATCATCAAGAATCTTGAATTAACCACAATAGATTCGAATTACCTACGTAAATATAGAAAACTTAACATGCCGTTAGATGATCAATTTCTAGTAGAATAACAAAAATCTAAATCTCTTTCTGCGTAGCTATAAAGAGAAGGTGCTTTGAATTAAGAAAACATAAACTAGATATTATCAAGCTTATTAAGAAACAATAATGCTGACGAAATTAAATTGAATGATTGTTATTTGACAAAAAAATTCATTGCTTATTGGAATGCGAAAAATCGTCGGGTCAGTGGAAAAAATCTCAACTCCAATAAGAAAACACAAATCCACTTTTTAAATGTAATTTTCAATGGAAAAAATGGATGTGTGTTTTTTTTATTGCAGGTGGGATTTTTTTCCACTGACCCGACGAAATACTCTTATCTCCAAGGAAGCATTCCGCCAGAGCAGCTGGCAGCTTTTTTGATTAAACTCTTTAAAAAAGTAAATTTTAACGAAAACCACCAAATACCGACATATCGGTAAATACAGGGTTCTTCTCCTTGTAGTATCTCGGGACTGGAATTTGTTATCGACACGCGGTTGGCGGCGTATTTTTTTTTTCTAATTTGTTGCTTTAAGATGCCAGTTTCACATTAATTTTTTTCTTAATTCTCTTTCGATAGAGCAATAATATTTGTTCATCGTTTCATCTATTTTATCACTATCCTCAATTCTTGTATTAGGTAATCTATTGAATTATGGTCTGATTTTTTCCCCCTATTTTCTTATTTATAGTATTTCATAAGCACTTTAGGTCTTTACAACTCAGTTCAAATTGTTTTTCATCATATTTATGTTTAGCATCCGTAATAATTCTATGTAATATTTTTGCATAGTTTTTATAGTTTTTTTCTAGAGTAACATTTGAAGGTTGTAATTTCCATAACTTATACAAGTTTTCTTTTTCAATACATGAGTTTATT
>JAWWMK010037361.1:0-12477 GCA_035047105.1 Galeopsomyia nigrocyanea
ATATACATAGGTTTTATTTACTTTAGCCGGGCATCGCGTCTTTATACGATTTGTATATTGATTTTACGTATACGTTAACGGAGAGAAAACGCACGGCGATTATTACGTGTATATACCACTATATACTATACGGCAGCTCCCGTGCAGCTTGTTTAGATTATATATATATATAGCGGAGAAGTTTGCACGCAAAGCCAAATGCTGAATTATTTATCGGATTGCAGCGAAGAAGGGAAATTGCAATTGAAAAGAGTACGGTATAATTGATTCTCGGTAATTCGAGGAAAGCGCGATATAGTTCGATTTTGTAAATTTTTTTCATCTCGTTCGTTGAAACATAAACTTTGTAATATTCGTACTCGTCGTATCCGTGCAAACTGCAGTTACTTTTACCCAACACAAGACAGCAAATCAGCTCTCGAGAGTGAAAAAAAAAGAATTTATAGTCGGTATATACGCGCCTACACTCGACTCTCTCTCTCTCTCTCTCTCTCTCTCTCTCTCTCTCTCGCTCTGGCTACTGAAATCAGAACTGCGGTATCATCGGCTCGAAAGGCAACAATGTGAGTTAGTTGGCGCGGAAGGGATACGCAAGAATACGAGAAACGGAATACCGAGGCGCTCGCGCGACTGTAATTTCTAGCCGGCGCTCTCTCCCTGTATGTGTGCTATACGTACGTGTGTGATAATCTCCGCGCAAGTCCTTGGGGGAGAGAAGGCGCAGAGCTATAGAAGCGCTCCGGCTAAATATTGCGCTTCGCGCGCCACTGACTATCCTACGTGTGCTATGCGTTGCCGCGCGAGCGCGTTAAATTAATAAAATGCTAATCAGTTACTTCAAACCCTCTTATTCTTCTTTCTTTCTCTCTTCCGGTTGAAGTGCTCTTCGAGAGTAATTTCGCGATTCTAAATTACCACGTGAGATTACAATCGACATGCTTTTTTACTTTAGCTTATATATAAAAATATTTTTATCGAACGAGAAATTAAATATAAGATTTACATATTTTTCAAAAATAGAAGCTCTGTGTGTATACATCAAGTGTATAAACCTGTCAAAAAACTTAAAAGTATCCGTAAATAATATATGTACATTGGCTTTCAAGACATGCATGATCGTTGAATTAATAAAAATTTTATTATTGAGAATAAACTCTAATGGCATGTATAGGATTGATATTTTATTCATGAATATACATATGGCGCGCGGAGAGTCGAGAGAGAAATGTAAAAATAATTCGCATCTTTTCGAACGGCTTTACTTTCCTTTAATTAGCAGAAGCGCATAAATACAGCGTCTGGATTAACTTCAATTTTTGCAACAGCCGCTCGTATAATTAACATCTCCTCGCCTTGGTATCTATATGTATATACATATAAGCACATAGAACGCACTGATTTCTCATTTCATGTACACTTCGTTTCCAACTCACGCACGCCCACGCAAGCCAGCGCGCGCACGCGCGCGAATATATCATTTGAATATTATCGCTTGATCTTCCGCAGATGTAACGAATAAATTAATACCTTATTCCGAATTTATAAAAAGCTTTAACGATCCTCGTTATAAAGTGTAGCGATTCGTCGTGATGAAACCGTCTTTCTTCGAAATTTACTTTCCTAGGAATAAATGTCGTCGCGTATTTATCTACTCGAAAATGGTGCAAATGTAAAATGAAGAAATATTTGATGGACGCTAAAAGCCCTGCAAAAAATTTTCTTAAAAAACATAAGAACGAAATATTGAATAATTCAGTCAGACAGCAGCAGCAGCAGCTGTAGCAAAAAAAAAAGCGGAGCAGGTTTTAATCCAGCGAGAGCTGAGATAGAGCAAGTGGAAGCGAGGGCGACTAAGAAGAAGCGAAGAAGAAGAAGAAGAAGAAGAGTCGAGCGTTGCACGCGGATTACTCGATGGTCTTTGAAAGACGTCGGAATAGGTCACTTTAGAAAGGGCCCTTCTGCGAGACGCAGTAGACCTCATTCTACGTTAAAGCCGATACCGCTTAAAGTCTCTCTCTCTCGTTCACTCGCTCTCCCTCTTTGCCTCGCGGAAATTTGCATGCGACGTGCGCGTTAAGAAGCGCCTCTTGCGCGCGCTCACCGGGATTCCCATCGCTAATTGCCTCCCGCGAACCAACCAACTAGCTTGTGCGCAACGTGCTACTCTAATCATTCAATATTCAGTGCAGTTTTTGATATATGTGATATTATACGATCAAACTTCTGCGTGCAAAGCGAGTTATTATTTGTTAACGTAACTCAAAGTAATTAATCGTTACAGCTATAGAGTATAAAACTATAACTAGACGACTCTGCAAATTAAAATTAGTATCTCGGGAAATGCTGTTGAGTTGAGAAAAAGTATAATACTATTGCTAAAATTCGTTTAACGTGCCCTTCCGTCGCTATTAAAATAATTATCATTATAGCCAAAAATATCAAGCTATTTTTGAAGTGCAGCATCTAAATGTCACCCCGTTGGTAATTACGTTAACTCGGCGCGCTACTTATCAACGGCATTGAAGATTAATACGCAAATTAATACGCTCCCGTTTCCGTCGATTTTACAACTAAATATAGATAATCAGACCAACTAAAATCCAGTCGTGTGCTCTGCATTTCTTGATAAATCTCGCGAGCGCCACGACTATAAAACTCATCGCGCGCCTCGGAAAACAAAGTAGATCAGCAGGTGAACGTGTCGGAAGCAATTAACACGTTCGAAGCCATTAAAAGTGCAGCAAGCGATGAAATTGCTTAATTTTTGCAGAGACTCGGTGGGCAACAAAAAAAAGGGGGCGGCACTACTTACTCGTCGCGCGGCGATCATCAAGAAGAAACGAGTGAAAGAGAGAGAAAGAGAGAGAAGAGGACAATGCGTAAGCGCGGTTGCGGACACGCTCGCCAAGCTCATTCGGCCGAAACAGGTTTTTCGCAATCGATTCGCCGCGGCCAGCCAGATTTTTCAAGCCCAGCCGATTTTTCTTTTCCGCGCTCCCTCGCGCGCTGCGCAACCGATTCAAATCGCCTCTTCCGCGAGCGGCGCGGTTTTGGCTCGACCGAAAAACTCCCGAGTCGTTGCACCAATCCGAATGAGGAGGAGGAGGAGGGTGTATGCTCTCAATACCCTCAATGTCCTTTTATCCTTAAAAAAAAAATTCCGATCAGATCGGACACGTATTTAATTGTAGTTGAATATGCAGTCGAAAATGGTTTTATCAATTGTGTTACTCCGAAATGTCGACTACTTATCTTCCGCATTTCAAAATTTTGCAATTATTGATCAAAATAAAAATTTTAAGAATAAAAAAAAATTCCGTCCGATCCAACATTCGCTCCCCTTGCTCTCACCGCGGAGCTAAAAAATATCCGAAACAAAATGCTTTCTCAGAATTGTTCCGAGCGATCCCCGCGCGCGCACGCGTTCTTACAGCCGCATCGAAAATTATGCACAATGTCTTCGAAATGAGCTATTATTTGAGCGCATTATGGAAAGCAAGCACACAGCAGAGACACGAGTTTTAGCGAAATAGCCGAAGGGACGAAGCGGGGAATGAGCACGCATTTGCTGTGTTTGTTTGTGTGTGTGTGTATGTATAAGATAAAGACTATAGACGCTCATGGGATAGAACGAAGGTAGTAAGTAGCCTCGGGGTCTATATCGGCAAAGCGGACAGTCGCAAGGCATCAGCTTTTTGCCGATTTTCGAACGCAAAATATAACCACGGTACGAGAGTGAGAGAGAGGTTGACCCGGACACGCATATAGTATAACGCCATAGAGTAGAGGAGCAGAGTCCACTTATAGTTGGCCGCAGCAACAATTACGTTGGCGCATGCAACGAGAGCTGCTGCACGCACGCGCGCACGGCCCATTCCTTCCTCTTCCGACATGGCAAATTGCCGTTTAGAAGCCTCTCTAGGATCCGCTCTCCCTTGCTCTGTGTCTGCAGTGCACCGCGATTTTTGCCACACTTTTTCCTTCTTCTTCTACTTTTTCTTCTTCTTCTTCTTCTTTTTTTAGCCCCATACTTTTACGAGGGGCAAATTGCCTTCGCGGAAGCCCACTTTGAGCAGCTCTCTCTCGCGCAGCATCGGCAATAGACGACTTTTTTTCGTCCCTCTCTCACTCGCGCGCCCGAACAGATTAGCCTGCACTTTGCGGTGGACGACATTTCGAATTCACCTTTCTTCAATGTTCCCAAAGTTCTTCGCACTGACGCGTATATGCTTCGTTAACTGAGAAATTATATACGTGTGGCTACCTTCTTTCCTTCTTTTTTTCTTTCCGAACACACTCTCGCTCTCGAGAGAGAGAGCGACATAAATCGCTCGAATTAAGTCATTTTCGAGTTTTGCGGACACGAGCGAGAAAACGGTACGTTTATACATGTGTTACGTTACGTGTTCATCGGGACAAACAAGATTGCTTTTGTGATGCTGTCATCGGCAACAATACGTCGAGAAATAGGCGTCGTAAACCAGAAAATTATAGACGTCTCTTATAAAAGAATACTAAACTTCGTTCGATGTAGTCTATCATTTGCAACTGTCTTCACCTATATGTATCTTTGCAAAGAAAAATCAGCCTACGGTGCGTGTATCTTTGTTATAACTATGCCTCGTTCGAGAAAGAGAAATTTTAAATTGACGTATAGTAGTAACAATAATAGCCAGACTTCCGAGAAGTCTTTTTCGCGCAAACTAATGTGTAAGAAGAGTAAAAAGATAACTCGCGCGCGCAACATTCCTCGTGCGTGCAACCAAACGCACTCTACTCTCTATATATATATATATACATACATCTCTCGAGAGAAAAGTCTTTTTTATCAAAAACCCTCTATCTTTATCTATCTTTCTCTTTTTTCTCGGCGGCCGAGCAAAGTGCTTTTTTTTAATTCTTTTCTCTCTCTTCGCACGCACTGAGTCTGATGAGCAGCAGATGAGCTATATACTCGCGAAAAAGGGACTCCACGAGCACGGAGAAATTGAAAAGGACTCCTGCGTTCCGCGGAACGGTTCTCTCGTAAGAAAAAGGAGAGAAAACAGTCAGCGTCATTCGATTAGCGCGCGCCGCGCTCACCTTAAATTATACCCACAGTCCGCGGCGGCGACTGGCTGGCTGCGTACTTTCGCGCGTATAACAGTCATCGTTATATATACCGACGTTGATGTAATTACAAAAGTCTTTCTTTAGGGTTTCATTCGATCAGAATGAAATGGATTCTTTAATTGTCAATCTTAGATCGAACCGAGAGATTCATTTTTATCGCGGTGAGAGATCTTCCGAGCTCGCTGCGCATTGCAGTTTGAAAAATTACAAAAAATCGTACTAAATCGAGTGTGCCAACGCGAGTACTATTCGAACGAAGCTGCGGTTATTTTCGTTTGACCCCGTAAATCTATAGCGATATGTGAATCGCAACGGAATTCACTCGCGAAAAATGGAGATCTGAGATGAACCGTCGGATATATATTTATTTTTGACTGCTTCGAAATGAATAAATCCCACGGTCTCTCGCGTTCAAACATTAAAAAAGAAACTCATCGTTCGCTGCTTCGTGTCAATCGGATGCTTATAACTACCCCCCTATACAAGTGTGTATACGTGCGAGATAGCAGCTCAAATTGAGCATAACACAATGTTGGCAGGTATATACGCGAATCGATTATTTGACAACGTGGCCGGGATCATATAGCGATAGCTAAAGAGGTATATAGCATCTCATGTAAACTGCACAACTCGCGCAGACACACCAACCCTTCTTCGTTACTGGAGCACACATAGCGTCAAGTTATATAGCGACAGCTCTCGTCGTCTTGTGAATAATAACTCACTTCGCTATATCTGGAAGTACCATAATTATTGCGTCTTGGCGTTGTCGTCGTTTTATATACTTATCGTTATTTCGACACTTTTCTCGCGCTCTTCGGTACATCCGAAAATTAGCTTTCTCAGTACATAGCTAACACATAGCTGGAAGCTTCGAACTGTAATACTTTTGCGTGAGAGTGCGTTTAACGGCGAGACTTATACTCCACGCTACTCAACGAACTGCCCGACTGACTCTCCCTCTCTCTCTCTCTCTCTCTCTCTCTCTCTCTCTCTCTCTCTCTCTCTCTCTCTTATTCTGCGAGGTTCTTTTTGCGGCCCTTGTGGAATTTGCTTTTTGCGCCTAATGAATATTAACGGTATCGAGCGCACGCTCTTCGATTTTCTCAATGCATGCACAATTCTATTTAATTCGCGTGTTGCTGTACTCTTTGAAATATCAATTCGATAATTTTAGCTTATACGCGTGGATTAAGTGGGCTCGATAGGTTGTGCAGGAAGCACTGATAAATTGAATCTACTTTCACAAAGAGATTATAAAATTTATGAAAATGAATTATATATATAGATAGGTGGACTTTTCTTTTTCCGCGTCAAATTGATTCTATTTTTTTTTTTATCACAGATGTCTCTTCGTTCTTCGACCGCTATCACGCAGTACTAATTCGTTTGCGCACGACATAAAATTTCGATTCACTACGTCGAGACTATTAGAATTGTAAACGTTCTTTAAACAAATTATTCATAACAAATAAATATTGATGGAATAAGCCGAGGCTCTATCATGGAATGACGATCACTTGTATCATTTGTTTCTACAAGTATACGTACACAACGAAAATTCGCAGTATGCAATATAATAACGGAAGAGTAGGTAGCGTCGGCGTCGGCGGCCTGCGTGAAGAAACGTAAAGAAAGTTCAGTTGGAATACGCGCTCGCGCGCGAGCGCGATACAAGTGTGTAATATATAACTGCGTTTGGAAAATAGTAAGCCGCCTCGTAAATCAAGCCGATCATATACACACACACACACACACACACACACACACACACACACACACACACACACACACACAAAAGTATAATTTATATACGCAACGCGTGACTATCGTCGAGAGAGGCAGGCGCACAAAAGCGTAACTATTCGCACCTGCGAGTTCGGCATGTAACTATACAAGAGAGAAGAAAAAGGTCTGAAAACAACAGAAGTAGTATATACGTGTATAAGAATGACAATGCATATAAGCGAGATGTATCAGTATGGTATATATAAACGCATCTAAGGCCTATGTTACGTAATCTGGCACATAGCAAAACGGTTTGTAGCGTAATCGCTGGCCTATCCGTTTGCAGGCAGCAGGTCCTAGAGCGCTCGCCCGCTCGCTCGCTCGTCGTGCTTGCTCCTCTCTCTCTCTCTCTCGCTCTCTCACTTGGCGAGAATCGAAGGAAGCGATCGTGCGGCGGTTCCCACGAAGATCGCGCTAGGGAGGGAGAGAAAGAGAGCCTATCTCTCTCTGCGTACTCTCCGAGAGGCCTGCAAACAGGCTCGTTTTATCCTAGCAAGAGAGACAGAGAGAGCATTAATACCCGGATGGAAAGCACAAGAGAGAAAGAGAGAGAGAGAGAGAGAGAGAGCAGACCACGCGAGGGAGAAACGAGGAGAGGAAATTAGAGAACAAAAGAGACGCAGATAATGTGTAATGTATGGATATGGGAGCGCTGAAAAGCTGCCGTGTTTAACGCGCGATTTCGCTCTCCTCGCCGCCTGCCCCGCTCGTACTACTTGTTTTTCCAGCAGGCGAGCTTTCAGCTTTTGCCTTTGTTTGCTTTTAGCCCTCAATTGCCTCCTCTCCTCCTCTCTTTCTCTCTCCTTTAGCTTTGCTATGTACCAAGTATTTTTCAACTTGCCTACATCTCTGTTTTTCCGTTGTATCTTGTTTTCTCTTGCTGAAAATACGGCTTGTTCTGGGATAAGAAAATTATTTTATATGATATTTACGATCAAAAATAGCTTTATCAGAGTTATGTGTAAATTTTATGAGGTGCAGGTAGATCACCTGCAATTTTTTTTTTATAATTAAAGAAAAATTGTCTGAGTTAAAGAAAGCACGGGATATTGTAATTTTTTTCTCGTGAAGTAACAGAATTACATCGAGATCGGAACATAAAAAGACTAAAATTATAAGTAATTTATTGCATTTCGAAAAATCTTTTCTCAAATGTCATCGACAGACACGGCTAAATCGAACGTATCAGTATGTAATGAATAAATCGTATCTGAATAGATTATTTTGTTGAAGAAAAAAAAGGAAAAATATAGAAAGACTGTCTGCAGCTAAATATTCAATATCAAGGAATTGAATTATTTAAGCTTAAAAATGCAATCGCAATTTAAAAATGTTTCTCGCACTGAAGCTGACTTGCAATAGTCTTCGTTTGCATACGAGTTCTATAAAAAAAAAGTACATGCTAGATTTACCCCATCAATTTGTATTTTCATGAATATCGCAGCAAATTCCATATTCAATTGATAATAGCGATAAGTAAGCTTCGAAATTTCATCCTTAAACATCAGAAATTAGTAACTATTGGTTTCCATATCCTTGAAGGCAGAAGCGTACACAGAAAGAAAAAAGAAGAGAAAGGGAGCGAGAGAGAGAGAGAGAGAGAGAGAGAGGAGTAAAGCGCAAAGGAGAGCAGTTCTAACGGTCGTGTCCTTCGGCCACGCACATCTGCGCAGCATCTCGCAGGACCTTTCTCTCGCTCGGCGCGCACGCGATCTTCAGCTGCAGCGAGCGCGCGTAAGTGGCCTCTATTCATTTGGCATATTCCGTGATGGCGATGAGCAGCGCGTATATAACCTACGCAAACCGTGCAACAGCAGCTACACGTAACGGACCTTACTACTGCTGCTGCTGCTGCTTCTGCTGTTGCTATCAATTACACTTTATGATCTTTCCCAACTACATAAGCCTACTGCTTTACTCTCTTCAATGCACGATTGTTGCTTTGTTGCCTACGTGCGAGCTTCGATCTCCTTTAACCTCCCCGCTACAAACTCCAATCTTTCTCTTTCTCTCTCTCTCCATTAGTGCTACTTTCGATACTTTTATGTACTTCTTTCCTTTTACGCACGATTTTGCTTTTAGAACCTCGACTTTCTTGCGTGAGTGATTATGATTACGCTTTGAATGGCTTTCTCAGCTGAGCGTAATAATTAATTCCTCCAACATTTTTATTGCTTTATTAGATTAAACAGTTTTAATTTTCACTCGAAAGTAATTCGTAAAAAATTTTGACAAACGACCGAACTAACTAAATTAAGTAACGGGATAGACGCGCGTAATTACACCTGAAATACGTGCTTACAGGATGAAAATAAACTGCTTGAATTCTTGCAATTTCGCTGAGAAATCCGTGAAAACATTAATCCGACAAAAAACCACAATGACAACGTATTATCCAGCTACAAGCCTACAAGCATCTCTTTCAAATGATAAAATTAATAATGCACTAATCGTAAGGGAGTGGAGATAAGAGGGAGAGAAAGGGCACATATACGGGATAAAGGGAGAGAGAGAGAAAAAAAATTCGCAGTCGTGCCCAATCATCGGCGATAATCAAGGTACGATAAGGGGGCGAGTTACTTACGTCGCCCTTACGCGGTGCAAGAGCGAGGCACAGGCTCGAGCGAGTGAGCTCCGACCGCATCGAGGTCGATCTTGATGCGAGATCGAATGCGAAGTTATGCGCTGCATTCCGCGCCTTTATCTCCTACTTTCGCGTTTTTCACTGTTTATTTTCTAAATAGATATGTAAATATATGCAGAATTGTATTTTAAAGTATGGTTTTTTCGTTCAAAATGTTTAGCAAAAGAAAAAAAAATCTAAAAAAAATTTTTTTTTTTTTGAAAATTATTGCCGGAGTTATTGTATGGTATTAGCTGTATTCTTCAAATTTCAAAATCATATACACGAAACTGAATTATATGAAAAGAAACAAACTGTAATAATCTTTGTACAATCACATCAAAAATAAGATTCAATTTTTCCAACAATTCGCTATCGTCGCTAACGCCGCAGTAATTAAGAAATAAAATTTCAGCAATTGCCAACTATAGAAAACCCATCATCGATATTCAAAGCTCCAGTACACATCTCCGACATTATCGTGAAAAAAGTCATAAAAACCGATAACCCGTCAACACACAGGGAGTCGGCATCGAGAGAGAGAGAGAGAGAGAGAGAGAGCGAGAGAAAGAGAGCACGGCCAACAAAAACGCGCGCAGCCCACCCCACCCACTATAACCATATCGAGGTTGGTCGAAGTTAAAAGGATAAAAAAAAAGAAGAAAAAAAGCTTTGGCGCGTTCGATTCGGCAAAAAAGCGCGGATTTTCGTCGCGCCGCGACCACACCAATCGGGAAAAGCCGGGAGGCGTGGCGGAGTAGGTGGTGTACAGATACAAAACAAAAAAAAACATAAGAAGAACCGGTCGATACCACCAAGGTGGTAATGAAATTGCCATTGCCGTGGCGTTGTTCTGCGCGAGCACCTCGCATCTCGAAGCGCGAAGAAGAAGAAGCGGAAAAAAAGTGAAAACCATAGGATAGCGAGTTACACACGGCTGACCGCGCGCGCGCTTAAGATTACTCGCGCTCGATGCGAACAACGCTTATTATTATATATCCTCGTCGGCTACTGTTGCTAAATACCGCGCATGCATGCCAACGTAACCGAATTAAGCAATTTTCGTTGATTACGGTATCGTTAATTTATTTGAATTCCAATTCGATAATGAGCAGCGTGAAAGGATTTTTATCCTTCGCTTGTTTTCCGATGAAAAATTCATCCTCTCCTTTAGTCGCGGCTCTGTATATAATACACAAAAAAACCGTGCGACAATCCGACGACAAACTTAACGGATAAATACTCGCTAAAATACGATCGTTACGCAAGACCGAGCTTCGCCGAGAGAAAAGTCAACTAAACTTACACCGGAAAGCTTAATGTTTTTTTCTCTCTCTCTCCTTCGGTTATTGGCATGCGGCTCATTTCGCAGGCCAAGAATCGACTTCCCAGCGTTTATCTGGCAAAAAATAAATTACTATTATACCAGAACTTGTGGGTTTTGCGTAGAACAAATTGTTTTCCACTTGAAAAGCAAAAAAAAAGTACAACTCCAAACTTTGAGAACTGCTTTTAAAAATAAGAAGAAGAAAAGAGTGAACATGCGAGTATATATTAACGATCGAAGTCCACTTTAGAATGACAAACAAGCGAAGCAACGACTCGTCGAGAGCGAGAAAGAAGAAGCAGAAAGAAGGCGGAAAAAAAAGAGTAAAGGAGCGATCGTTGAAGCGTATCAGCAAAGAGGGGCGGGAGGGGGTCTATATAGCGCACGGGATGCAGGCAGTAGCTTTGGCTTCCAAGATTTTATCCGTAATTGCGGATACTCGCTTCTCTCTCGTCGTGTCGGGGAGGGTAAGAAAAAGCGACAACCAAAGCACGGAAATGTATATATATATATATACATAAAAAGTCGCTTGTGTGAAGCTAAACTCTTGTCGCGCGCTCGCGCTATAGGGCAAAAAAGCTGGACTCGCGCTCTGATGCGAGACGCGTGTAGAGCAAGAGCGTAAGCTCGTGGCTCTCTTGCATATAATTGCTCGTTTTCTTGCTCTGCACTGCGAAAGAAAGAGAGAGAGAGAGAAACAGATATTTTATGATAGAAGTTCCTGCCTCTCGCACTTCCGGCTCTGACTGCTTCGAGGAAACGAATATTGTCTTTCTTACTTCGTCTTCTTTCGTTATTTTTCTTCTTCTTCTTCTTCTTCTTCTTCGAGTTTCGCGACTTTGCGCGCGGTGCGAGTCACTTTTTGCGCGCGGGGATTCGTATTGTATTTTGTGCGTGCGATAAAAGCCGCCGAGTTCTCGGTAAACGTCGCTTGCACTTGTCGATACGATTTCAGACTGACGTTTAATTTGAGAGAAGCAGAGAGAGACCTTGAAGAGCAAGTGCGCGCGGATGAAACTTTACGACGTTATAAAATTTATTTGCCCGTGTTTCCCGACCGCGAATGGCTTAATGAAACTGCGCGCGAGTGAAATGGAAAAGAGATGATTAGTTCATGACTGTATATAAATCATGCGTATTTTATACGAGTTCGTTTTTGAATACATTATACGTATGATTATATAGAAAGTATTATCAATACACTGCTCTCTCTCTTTCGCTGCGGCGCACGAAGATAATTGGGCGTCTCATTTCGCAAATCGTTGCGCTTACGGCATATTACGACAAGCGAAACGCAGCGACAAACTACACACATATATATGCCGAGGTATGCATCTCCCAAGAGATAATGATACGCGCTCAGTGGAAAGATCGTTAGGTATATATATATATACTACGCCCGAGCAACAATGAGAGCATCGCGAAAAAAAAGGAAGAAGGAGGCAAGTGAAGGGACACACAAACGAGAGTATATACGTATATAGAAGAAGAAGGAAAGCATAGCATAGCCAGATAGTCCGTGCGATGCAACGTGTATTTAGAGTTGATCGGAGAGAGAGAGAGAGAGAGAGAGAGAGAGAGAGAGAGAGAGAGAGAGAGAGAGAGAGAGAGAGAGAGAGAGCGCGAG
>JAWWMK010037372.1:0-12469 GCA_035047105.1 Galeopsomyia nigrocyanea
ACGCAAGAGCTTGCCCTCTGGGCTCACACTTGCCGTCGCGCGCGCGCGCCTAATTTCCCCGAATTTCCACCCCGTTAAAAATAATAATAATAATAATAATAATAATAAAATATACGTTTTTTGCTTATTAACAAATCTCTCGGGCAAGCCAAGGAAACATTGCTAATGTAACAGTCGATCGCATACCGCTTGGTATATCTATATATCAGACGAATGTTATGGGGCTAGCAAGAGAGAGAAAGAGACAAAGTATCTCGTGCTTTGAGGTTTTCTTCCAAGCTTTTATGATGATTTTGTGTTGTCTTGTTACTGCTCCATACTTGAAATCTGTATGCGTGCGTTCTTAAAAAAAGAGCCGTGGAATGTGGCATCGCCACAAAAACCATTTGAGTCACACTTCACGGCTTGGCCAAAGAAAGCACACACGCAGTCTTCAATTCAAGTATGGAGTTGCAGCAAGACAAAACCAACTCCCTAAAGAAGCAACTGATCGACGAAAAGAAAACCGCAAAGCTCCAATGCCATAATAGCTCCGGAAACAAATGGGACACTGAATTCGTAAGTAAAGGTAAAGGTAAACTTGCATATACACACGTCGCATTAAAAATAAGGTCTGAAAAAGACCCTATAATTCCGACAGTTTTCAAACTTTGGATACGAAAGTTGATCACTCCCATACGCTTCGCGTGGTTGAGCATATGGAAATTTTTAATATAAGGGAAAGTGCGAATGCTCGGACCAACAGAAAAGGTTATTGCGCGTCGCAGAAGAAGTCCTGAAGTCACTCATTATTAGTGACTCCAAGAGACCGATGAGGTTAGCGACGTGAGTATCATTGTCGCGCGTCACCACCCTAAGAGTATACTGCCGAGGAGAGTGGGGGAGCTTCTTTTTTTTATTCTGTCGCGCTCGCCACTGACCCCCATCAGTCAAAAAATAAAGCAATTAACTCATTGGCCCGGTGACCTAAATCACCGGCCAATGATGTTGATACTGGGTAATTCTTGTCGTATCGCTTTTGTTTATTGCTTATATGTTACTATTGCCGTGCTTATTCTATTGTTTTGGAGGGAAAGAGAGAGAGAGAGAGAGAGGCACTTTCCCTTTCCGCATCATCGTTAGTCCGCGAATAATGCGTCTCTTTTGCTATAAACATAAGCTAATTGTTTGTAGCTCTTTGATGCACTTGTAGTGCTATCAGGTATTTTGCTTCGTTCTTTACTATGATAGATTTATTTCCTCAGACTAATTTGTGACGCCATTACGTTAGCTACGTATATGTTGTGTTCTTTTAGCTGCTTCTATGTAATGCGTCTTTTCATGTGAATGTAAACTAAATGCACTATTAGTATATATAGAACTATATAGAATAGAAACTATATAGAAATATGTTCTAAGGTGTCAGGACTAAAAATACATCATTTTTAGGAAATGTATGTAGGTATGTATTTGTGTGTGTGTGTGTGTGTGTGTGTGAGGGTGTGTGTCTGTGTGTGTATGTGTGTAGTATGTATGTCGGTATATATTGTCAATGACTCATGTTCTACACGATAGAATTTGACGGGCGACAGCTCATTCGATTTCTTTTTACCGAATGAAGGGTGAGAAAAGAGATTTATATGATTTTAATCGGACAATTTTTCAAAATTTGAAAAAATGTGACTTTTTCTATTTTTGAAATCAGGTTTTTTCTATTATTTGCGGTTTTATGAATCAATTATGTAATATTTTATGATTGATTATTGTAGTACTTTACTTGAGCTTGTATTTGAAAAAAGGTTCATTTCTCTAGCGGCCTTTAATCGATAGTTATGATGTAAACCCCTATTTAAAGACAAATTTGTCTCAATGATATCTCGGCCAATATTCAATAATATTTTCCAAAATTTTTACTGAAGTTGTCTTATATAATTAGTAAAACGTCCAGAAAATTTCAAGTCACTATAGGGTGAATGTTTATCTTACCGGCAGGTTAAGGAATCAATGTACCAATTACCGGTATTTCAAGGTGTATACAATTTATTTTTTATTTATTTTTTATTTACTTAACCAAATACAAGTAGTGTAATGAGCTCCGCTCGTTCGCGAATTCAAATCTCGCGCGTAAATGAGCGACGACGTCAGCGAGATGGTGCTGTGCAATAAGAGAGAGAGAGAAAGCTAGAAGGGACTAGCGAGCGTAAACATATGCGCGCGAGCCGGCAGTCTAGTTTTGGTTTCCCTGCACATCGGTATATCTCGCCCCTGAATTATTTCAGCTGGGCAGATATATCACCGTGCATGAAGCAGCTAGGCATCGTTATCGTGCGAATCGAGTATCTGTGCTTCCGTGCAGTATTTTAGTGCGTGCATTGTGAGGTGACATAGAATGCCAGAGTCATCGTAGCCGGAAAACAGCGAACGACAACTCGAGCAACAGCGCAGCTCGGCCAAGCTGCGACGCCATATCGACACCGGCGATCGGCTCGATATCTTCTCAAAGTACGAGACTGCGTCCACCTGCACATCCAGCACTCATAATAAACTGCATCAGTGGAGTTTGTCGGCTGGCCAGCGACAAACTCATCCCCGAGGTAAAGTCTTTGTTCGGAGAATAGCGTGCGAGCGAACCGTACTTCCGCGAAGCGACAAATATCTCTCTCTCTCACTCGCGTTATACTTGCGCCCGGTCTATATTTTTATTTACTCTCTTGTATCTTCGCCATTGGGGCAAGAGACTCTCTAGTACTTCCATCAATAAAACCTCGGTACTTAAAGTTATTTTCTCGCGAGTCTTATTTATCGATATTCAATCAACGTCATATATTCCTCGCCGAAACGAATCCACCAATTTGATCGTTGCGGCTCGAGTGAAGAAGCTCGCACGATCGAAAAGTTCACTCTCACCAAGCGCACAGCCTGCGTCGTACAGCAATCGATACCCAGCGTCCAGAGCGTATCATCTTAATGGGGGCGACGCAGAGCTGTAATCACCGAGGAAGTCAGCGCGCAAGGGAACATCGCTGCCACATATTCTCTCTGTATACGTGATATTGCACGCTTGTGTATTGCCCTTCGGGCGAATGCTCGCAGTCGCGAGAGAGTTAGGCGCGGACGAGCGCCGCAGTAGCGTCTTCCGATATCTCCGTGCGACATTGTACACAAGTGCCTTGCCCTTCGGGCTCGCATTAGCAGTCGCGTGTGCGCGCCTTTTTTCTTCGAATTCCCCCCCCCCCCCCCCCGTTACAGTAGCAGCCTCTGGTGCCAGACCGGAGTATCTGCTATCCTACAGAAGAAGATGAAACCTCTTGTGCGTAGGGTTGAATACAGATTGTGCATACATAATTATGCTTATTTCTACATTATACTAAATACTTACATACTAAAATTGCTATAATTTGCAGTTCAAAACCATTTCTGCATATCAAACATTTTTCTCAATCCATTTTTTGAGTTTACTTTTATTTATTTTTCTAGAATAATTTAAAGTTTTCAGTTCTCTTGGTAACGCATTGAATAGCTTTAGCGCAACAATTTAGCCACTTTTTTTATAGATGGTTTTGATTAATTTAGGTAATTGAATAGGTCTGTCGTTTTGTTTTGCGAGTTTACAAATGCACAATTAAAGTCCTCATAGTGATAAAGTAACGATTCAAGTTCAAAAACTTGCTTAATCTGTAACGGATAGTTATGAGTAATAAAAGTGTTTTTACATATTATTTTCAATAGTTTGTCTTGGATATTCTGTAGTGGGAGTAAAACATTAGTCCCAGAACCCTCCTCCCCAAGCTATTATTCCATAGTTTATTATACCACAAAAATATGCATAGAAAATCATCGTCATTGTTTTTGTGCTTGTAAACCTACTTAATTTATAGCAAATAAAAATTAGGTATTTGACTTTATTCGAAATATAAATAATATGGTTGGACCATTTCATATTATATTCAAAAATGACACCTAGATATTTATAAGACTCAACCCTCGAGAGAAGTTTATCATGTATTCTTATTACAAAATTTTGTGCTACACTATCCCTATAACTACCAATTGTTATGAACACTGTCTTTTCTATGTTTAACGATAATTTATTATAAGTGAGCCAATTTATTATTTTCTAATAATATATTCATATCACTTATTGTTGTTTCCCATTTCTCATTATTAGTTATCACAGCGGTATCATCTGCATAGGATATTATAGATTCTTCTGGTATACTTTGCTACAAATCATTAACATATAATTAGAAAAAGTAACGGTCCAAGAATAGTTCCTTGTGGAGCGCCTATCTCTATTTTTCTAAAATTGCTGAACGCATTATTGGCTTTGACTCTCTGTTTTCTACCGGAGAGATAACTGGCTAATAAAGTATAGGCAGTTCCTCTTATTCCATACCTATATAGTTTCTTTAATAAAATCTGGTGATCCACTGTATCAAAGGATTTAGCTAAGTCTAAGAAAGTTACTATTGTTGGTAAACTTTTATCTATATTACAGTTTAACTTATCTGTCAGTCTTTTCAATGCATCTTTTGTGCCTAAATTTCTGATAAACCCATATTGTTGTTTTGATAGTATATTATTTTTATCAATGTATTTGTAAATACGATTATACGTTACTTTCTCAAATATTTTCTAGCAAAGGCTTTTGATTGCGTACATCATAAGCTTTTGTTAAAAAAGCTCTATAGACACGGAATCAGAGGAAATGCTTACTTACTACTGAGTAGCTATCTTTCTGGTAGACAGCAGAGGGTTAGAATAGGTAAAGTAACTAGCAATTATAGAGAAATTAATACTGGAGTTCCTTAAGGCACTATCTTGGGACCATTTTTATTTATACTCTTTGTAAATGATTTACTTTGCGATATGCCTCCGGACTCAGTCACGTCTTATGCTGATGATACGGCCATAATAGCAAGCGATGAAACATGGAATAGTACAGTAAGGAAAATGAACTTATATCTAGAAATTGTTAACACTTGGCTAGTCGCAAATAAATTATGCCTTAATATTAATAAAACTGTATATATCACATTTGGAAGTTACTGCAACAGTGTAACACAGCTAATTGAAATAAAAATTGATAATAGAATAATTGAGAGAGTTGAATCATATGAATATCTTGGGGTTACAATTGACTACAACTTGAAATGGAGTATCCACGTAAATAATATTGCTAGCAGAACCAAATATCTAATGTACATTGTATATAAAATGGCTAAATATACAAGTACAAAAATATTGATTTCATTGTATTATGCATACTTCCAGAGCTTGATGAATTACGGCATTATCGCATGGGGAAGTGCCTCTAAAACCGCTCTTTACCTTTACAAATGATACAAAATAAGTTCGATATTAACGCTATTTGTCTGTAATTTTCAGCTTTGTACTTTTCTTTGGCTTTATGAATCGGAACAATTTCCGCATTTAAAATATAGAAACTTAATTGGGGCATTATTATACATTAGTTCAGGTACAAGACTTGATATTAGTTATAGAATTAGTTGTAAATTATTTAAGTCGATTTCAAAATAGTTATGATGAAACTCACTATAAATATGCATTGAGATTTTTAAAATATTTATATTTCACGAAAAATCTCAAGTTGACTTATAAACGAAATAAAAATGCTGATACAATAGATTACTATATTGATGCTGACTGGAGTGGAGAGAAAAATAATAAAAAATCCACAAGTGGATATGTTATAAGAATTTTTGGAAATGTTGTGTATTGGAAATCGAGAAAACAAGGTAGCATTACGAAATCCTCAACAGCTGCTGAATATGTAGCTTTATCTGAGTCAGTGAGTGAAATCAAGGTTATAAAAAATTTATTGAAAGATTTAAAATTAAATATTGAAAAATCGATTAATATTTATGAAGATAATTCTGGAGCAATTGCAATAGTCAGATTCGGAAATTTAACAAAGAATTCAAAATATATAGAAATACATTATCACTTTGCAAGTGAATATTATGAACAAAAAATTATAAACATTGTAAAAGTCGATTCAGAAAATAATATTGACGATATTTTAATAAAAGCTCTAGGAAACAAATTTAAAAAATTCAGAACAATATTGCGAATTGCATGATAAGCTGTGTGACATAAATTTAAGGAGATGTGTTGAAATATAATTAAATGTATGTCAAATAAGTGCAAAGCACGGCACTTCGATGCATATCACGAAAGTGAACAGTTCGGAGTTGCCTAATTGCAACTCAGCAAATATTGTATTTAAAGACTAAGCGATCAGCGATGCGCCAGTCTGGTTTTCTTACGCGCTATACGGCAGGTCGTCATGCTGCTCGGCGTCATTGTATTTTATTCTGATTAATAAATATATTATATTATATCTACCATCGCCGACATATCTCAACAACTTTCCTCGATCAACCTAAATCTCTTCAACGCAAGAAGATTGAAATTCCTGGATCTCGAACATCGGTATACTGCGATATTTCTCCCGCAAGATCAAGACCTTTTCTCTCGGCTCCGCTCCGTCGCCAGGTTTTCGAATAGCTCCACAGCCTCAGCCATCCTGGCGCTAATACGGCGCTAAACTTATTAGCGATCGTTTTATTTGACCTTCCTTACCAAAGGATTGCCACAACTGGGCTCGCGCTTGTGTGGAACGCCAACGCTCTAGGATTTCACGTCACGTAAAGTCACCGATTGGCACCTTTGACCTTCCATCTCACCGCTTTTCGCACGTGCATGTCGATCTCATTGGTCATTTGCCTTCCGTTCGCTCTTTTCGGTACTACCTGACTGTCGTCGATCGTTTTACTCGATGGTTTGAGGTGTACCCACTACAGAGGATCACTGTGGAATCCGTCGCTGAAGCATTTCTGAATTGTTGGATTTCTCGTTTTGGCTGTCCTCAAATCGTAACATCCGACAGAGATTCGCCGTTCACTTCTTTCTTGTTTCGTGTCTTCAAAGATCATTTTGGCATTGAGCACAAGCTTATCATCAGTTGGCATCCATCAGCGACAGGTCGAGTGTCTTCATCGACCCCTCAAGGCTGCTATCATGGCTCATGCTGATGTCAACTGAGTTGAAGCTCTTCCGCTTGTTCTGCTTGGTATTCGCTCTGCACTCAAGGCCGATATCAGATCTTTTTCTGCTGAGTTTGTTCACGGCGAACCTCTACGTCTCCCAGACGAGATGTTTTCAGCCAACACGACCAACTCCAAAGATATCCCGACCTTCCTTGCTGCTCTACGCGAGGTCGCGAGCATATGGCCCATCTGCGTCCGACGCACAGTGGTGGATGGACATGATACAAAAAATGGACAAAATTCCGACTACACACAAATTTGCGATGACAATTATATGTTGTTTGATGAAAATGTTCTATTGTGTATTTAGTTTAAGAAACCAAGTCCCTTACAATGATACCGATAAATGTTTCTAGGCAAATTATTGATGAATACCCCATATCCTACCATACATGGCGAAATAAACACGGAGTTTCAGTGTACATGTTTGAAAATGGTACTTTTAAGCATATTGCGTGATTTTTATTCTCATAGACCATCATAATGGGTAGCTAGATGATATCCAGTTTGATGCCACCCCTCAAAACTACCCCTAAATGAGGGTTGATAATTAAAATTATTTGTACCTCGGCTAAATAGGGAGATTTGCAGTGGAAAATTGTCTTGACTCATATGTAATGACTTTTCAGGAATATATTGAAAGATTCTGGCTCAGTTAAAACCCCCCATCCCCCAATAATCCCCTAAATAAGGGTTGAATTTTCAATGACATAACAATTTCATAGTTCGTTCTTTTCTATAATTAATAATGTCACAATAAATAAATGATACATGAGAATTGAACGCTTCAATGAACAATAGACAATCGATAATAAATAATTTTATAAATAAACTAAAGCTCAAACAATGTCACAATCACTGCTACTATTCTCGTCATTACTCTCGCAGTCTGAATCGACCATTTCTTCATCTATCTCTTCCAGAGTTAGCAATTTCGTCATAACGAACGTTAATTTAGTTAATTTGTTTGCTGCTGGTTGATAAAGAAGTGACATGTGAGGATCCGAATTTAAAAGTAATCGTAAAAATGTATCTTTGTTAGTTTCAACTCTGAAAATGATATATAGATCGCTTGATTTTTATGCTATGGGAAAAAATAAAGAAGCTAATTGTATCCACTTATATAATACTAACCTTGAGAATTTTTTTGAAAATCTATCTCTAAATTTTTTAACATTTTTATGATTGCTTTCTTGAGCTTCTTCTGAGAGCATACTGATGGGTAACACAAACTCCTTTATTATTTGATGACCATGCAATAAAATTATATGCATCGATGGTGGCATGTAGTGCCAACCGTACAAAGAAACAAATCTTCTTGCAGTGTTTTCGGCGTACTTTTTGAATGCTGCAGCATTTATCGTGTATCCAGTAGATAAAATCGCGAGAATAACTTTATAGCTCCGTATTAAGTCAATGTCAAAACCTAGTAAAATAAAATTCTTTAAAAAAATTTATCACATAGATTAATAATGAAATTGCAACTATAATAAAAATAAAAAATATGAATATATCATTTAATAATCTAATAATACCGGCTGATTAATGTAATCGTTTCAGAAAAAACGGAACCTAATTGGACTTTTTGATGAAACAGAGTTGAATAAATATTTATAAATAGCACTAGATCAGGCGATAGAATCAGCTTAATTAAAAACTATTTTCAAAATTTTAATTTCCGTAAAACTTTGATTCAAATTCATTGAAAATTACCGAAGTTATTCAAATATGCACATTTATGATGTATGGACAGTCCAAGGGTTAGACATTCTTTTGGCACGTGTACTCAATTTTACAAAATGCCAAGGCACAGCTTATGATATTGAATTGGTATTTCCTACATGAATTCGTTAGTATAGAGAGAAACTAATATTTATACCTGTAATTCTTGCAACAACCTCAGTATCATTGAAGAATCGTTTAGCTGTGTTGCCGTCATTCGTATTTACTGAGCCTTGAGTTGGAGTATCTACTAATATGACGAGTTCATTGTACAGACCATCTTGAATCTGTTTTTTCCGTGCAGTAACAACATGTTCTGTGTAACCTTAATACGGATAGAAATAAATCAAAATTGTACAGCGAATAAACTAATTAGATAATTAATGTTAAAGTAATATAAATGACGTAATGAAGACGGTGAACACTGTTTTATTTTAATAAAAGTATAGGTATAGGTGGACTCTACTTTATTCGACGGAAATATTTAACGTAATATTGAAAAATATCAGTTACTTCAGAGGATATGATTTTATACATCAATAGATAAAATGAATCTTCAGCCACATATAAAAATTACTTACCCTCCACAGTTTGAGTTCCATGCGATAAGAAACATGTAAAACAAGTTCCATAAAACGAATATGTGCATGAAGAACTGAAATTCCATGCTGCAATCTTGATTCATAGACTAGTTTATCGATAAACTCCATCGATACATTCCATCGATATTGTTCATTTGTGATATAGTTGCATTGCACATAAAACATCTTTGTGATGATGTGTTAATCAAAGCATTGCACACCTACAATAATATTTTCATTGGCGAATAATTGGTGAAATTAATTTTCATTTGATTATCTTTCATTTACCTTCCATCGATCACTGTCAACATCATATTAAAACCAACTCTGTAGTTTTCAACTTCAGTATCAGTTAAGAGATCTATTTGTTTTTTTTAAATCAGCCTCTTCTTCCTTGCAAAGTTCATCATTTTCTTTTTGGTACAAAATTTTTGTAGACCGACAGAATCTAGTAGATGATGGTCTTGGATTCGACCAATAGACTTCACCAGTATGGCTATCGATTAATTTTAATGGAACAAAACAAGAACTGAATATGTACTCAAGTACGCTACTCTTTTCGTTCGACTTTTGCTTATATCTATTCGTGGTCGATCCATCAAAACCATATTTGACAAATAAAACTAATTTCTTAATACTATTGTCTTGGCAGGGTGGTAATTTCAAAAAATCAAAAAGGCTTTTGACTGTCTGATCCATCAAATCTTGCAGCGGAACTTCACACTTCGATTCGCTGATCTGCAAGTTCTGTGGATAAGTTTTCTTTTTTGGTATGACAATCTACTTCGACAAATAATATTTAATATTAATGAACAGTACCGCTTCATAAAATGAAATTAAAAATGTTCGACACAATTGGGAATAGTCAATTTATTATTGGAACTAAAAATTCAACATTTTTTAGTCAAGCTTGCAACAAGTAAATCATATTAGTATATTTTACTATATTGCTTAGTAACATAGAGTATTGTAAACGATAGTAAATATTTCGTATACAATTTTGTTTAAAATAGAAAAAATATCTAGCACAATTAAGTTATCTACGTGAACAGAAGATTTCAGTAAATTTTCCTTTCATTCGTATTTTCTTTGTATATTATTACAATAAAACAAACTAAAGTTTACTATGCATTAATATTGGTTATGGGCAACCAATCCAGAATCCGAATTCGAAAAATAAACTTCATTTATAGTTAATGCTCAGCGAGAATTCAATGCTCAGCTCAGTAAGAATTTTCCTCGATGTAATTAACAATTGAGTAGCAGTATACAATTGTCTGAAAAATTCTTCGATACGAAGAGAGCTTTTTCGCACAACTTTGAGCAAAATAACTTGACAATCTTTTAATTTGGCTTCAAAACATTGAAAAAAAAAATGTAACGTCAAGACACAAATTATTCGTGAAATTCCGATTACTGTAATAATTATTCAATAGTAATTATGTCACATCTATAAATAATGATTTGTATAAACTTTCAAAGCTAATAATTTACAATAAGCTGAGTATTAGACATAATAAATTATTTCAACTGCCTAAAACTTTTATAACGTAGAATGAATATTATCTCAATATTACTTTAATTGGAATATACAGCCGTTATTACTACTAAAATGAAATCAACGTGAGATTCACCAGTTATAGATACGAATCAATTTCTAAAAAAAATCATACCTGATCATATACTGGATACAAATCATGACCATGTCTCAGAGCCCTTAATCTCATCTCCTTGTACGAACTTTTTGTAAGATTACATGAAATGTAATTTTACTACATACTAATGCAACATTTCTAAAGCTTCTTGAGGGGTCATTTTTCTCATTGTTGATTTTTGGAAATCTTTGTAAACATCAGTTATTTCAGTGGCTATTGCAGGGTTAGAAATGTGACTCAATAATTTTGCTCCATTTTTATTTCCTTCTAACTTCATTTTTTTTGTAGCAATGTCACAGAGTTCATTCATAGCAACTGTATTAGCCACAGAAGTATTTCTTCGCTGTTTTATTTTTTCTGATGCCTGTTCATACAATACTTTAGGACGACCTATGTGGTTGTATAAACAAGAATAATTTTTTAGTGATATTAAATTGTATCCATACAATACTATACTATAATAAAATGACATTCATCCAAGCAGCATCTCAGTGCAACAAAAAAATTAACGCAAATGGAAGAAATATACAGATTCATGCTTATGCCAGATAAAAACTCTGTAGTTACAATTTTTTTCAATAATCATCATATGCTGTAACGGGGTGGAAATTCGGGGAAAATAGGCGCGCGCGCGCGACTGCGAGTGTGAGCTCAGAGGGCAGGCACTCGCGTGCAAGGTCGCGCGGAGATATACAAAGTCGCTGCCGTGACGCTGCTCTGTGCGTCGATTCTCTCGCGACTGCGAGCGCAAGCCCGGAGGGAAAAGTACAAGCGTGCAATGTTGCGCGTGATAGAGAGAATCTCACGCAGCTCTGGATCTCGTGGCGCCGGTTTCCTCGCAGTTCGCAGCTCAGCGTCGCCCCGTTAAAGTGATACTCGAGGATGACGAGTATCGATGTTGCTCGACGCAGGCTGCACGGTAGATGTGCGTTGAGAGGACTCACACGATCGTGTGAGTTTCTTTACTTGCGAGTGAATGTTCTTGAATTCGAGAGTTCGTTCGTCGAGGGAATTAAGGGATCACTTGGCTGTCGCAAATAACACTCGCGAGATTTTGGCTTAACGTACCGAAGCTTTATTTGCAGGAGCACTAGCAAGTCTTTGCCTCAAGGGCAAAGATACAACGAATGTAAACAGAAGCAATTGGCTGGGCGCAAGTGTATCGCGAGTGAGAGAGAGAGAGAGAGAAAATGGTCGCTTCGTGGAACTGATTTTTGAGCGCACGCTTCTTACCGAACAATGGAATTACCTAGACGATGAATTTGCCGCTGGCCAGTCGACAAATTCCGCAATGTAACTCGTCGCAAGTCCTAGGTGTGTTGGCTGATGCTATCTCATTTTTCCGGGCAAGCTGGATCTTTTCGCCGCTATAGCTGTGGCGCCGCAGCCCGGCCGGGCTGCGCTGTTGCTCGAGGGGCCGCTCGTTGATTTTCGGCTGCCCTGGCTCTGACACTCGACG
>JAWWMK010037383.1:0-12469 GCA_035047105.1 Galeopsomyia nigrocyanea
AAGAATGACAGCTCACTGTTATGATATAGACGAAATTTTCAAAAATTATTTTTAAAGAAACGGCTCAATAGGAAATGTCGAAATTGATTCAAAGTAATTCTACATATCTAATTTATCGAGCCATATTTTTTTTCCGCGATATCATGCTTCCTCGAGGAGAATTCAGGGAGCCAAATTTCATAGGGAGCCATATATACGTGTAGAGGGACCTTAATCTGACTAATTTTTTTTTATTTAGAAAAGATCGTCTCAAAAGTAAGTCATAATTGAAAAAAATTTTGCTAAGAATTTTTTTGAAAACTTGGATACCGAACTTACAAGAACCTCTGCCTATCTCTAGTTGGAATCTTAGAAAAAATTCGTAAACAATTCGCGAAACATGCCTGAATTCACCGGATTATTTGCAATCGGTTTGCAAGCTTTCTACAGGTGACCGATTTTGATGAAAATTTGTTAGAAAGCTGTATCACGACAAGAATTTCCTCGGTAATTAATTAATTATTTTTGAATAATCGATCACTTAGGGTTTAGGGGTGCTTCTTAATAAATGAAATATTTGATATGTTATTCGGAATTGTAAGAGTTTTAATAGGTCCATCATATATTTTTTTCGACTATCGTTCTCAAATCAATTTATAAACTTTAAACGTTTATTTTGGTCAAATTATACACTTTTATAGTACTAACTAAACACTCATTGGTCTCACTTTTATTATTGAATGGATACGAAAAATATCCTGTTACAAACAGATGCAAATTTTAATTGAATATTTCTAAAAAAATAGTATTTTCACTTCTTTTACAAAAAATCAGATGCACTTCATCGTAACTTCATACTAACATACAACACTAATAATAACATACAATAATACTCATATAATTGAATACGATATATAAAGAAATGATTAATTAAGAAAGTGTATCTAAACTGAGTTCCTCTGTTTTTCTTTTTTTATCATATCCATAACTCTTATAAATCGTTTCTTCAGGACATATTTGTAATAAAAATTGCTGTCGAAAATCGTATGTACGAAACTTACAGCCGTTTGAGGATTTCTCATGTATTCGAGAACCTTCTCTTCACTATCAGTTAAAATTTTATACAAGTTAACTTCACCTCCGACTGTAATTTTCTTCATATCCTCCAGACATCGCTTGCACGAATCGTAGTAGTACTTGTGGCTTTCGTCGGTGTCGATTTGCTCGCGCAGCTTATCGATAATCGTCATGCCAAGTGCCTCCTGCAAAGCCAAATGAGATAACACAGGATCTAGCAGAGTTTCATCAAAATCTTGTATAGCCTCGTCCATAGCGTAATCGATAATCGTGTCTCCATTGAAGTCCAGCATTTGAGGATCGGCGCCGTGTTGCAATAGAAAGTAGATGCAGTATTTTTTCTGCTCGAGCGTCATGTAACCGTTGAATACGGCAAATAACGGCGTCATCCCTTGGTCACCCGGTAAGTTGATGTCCGCACCTTTGTCAAGTAAAAACTTGACGATGCTCATATTGCCGTTGACGTCGCCGTTTTGCGCGGCGTAATGCATGGGACTGAAGTCGTACTCGTCCATGAAGTTCACATCGAGATCCATCTGCTCCAGTACGAATTTCACATTTTCCAAATTCATGAGAGCCACGGCGTCGTGTAAAAGTAAATTATCCTTGACGAAAGATTTTGGCACGCTGTAGCCACGTTTGCGCAATATCACAGTTACCTCGGCTTTATTCAACTGAACGATGTAATACATCGGACAATTGGCTTGTGCGAGCTTCGTCGCCAGCTCTTCGTTGCTCAATCGTAGGCTCTCCAGTTTGTTCAAAAACACGTCGAGATGCGAATAATCCGAGGAATAGCTGTTCCACGTTGTTACCGTGTACAAAGCGCTCTCTCCCAAAAAATCCGTGGCAAATATGTCGGCGTTGGCGTCGAGCAACAGTTGACACACGTCGCTGTAGCCGTAGGCCGCGGAAAACATAAGGGGAGTCCAGCCGCATTCACCAGTTCGCGCGTCAACGTCGCAGCCGCTCGAGATGAGATACGCGGCTACGTCGACGTAGCCGTATTTCGCTGCCAAGTGAAGCAACGATTCTCCGGAACTTTCAGCCATCTCTTGAACACTGCAAGTTTTCGCTTTGTTTTTTATCAATGCGAGAACCGCGCTGGGTGGATTGTATCGAAAGAACTGCTTGAAACTTTTGTCGAAGTACTTGCGACCATCCTTCACGCAAAACTGCAACATAAATAGACGTTGATGCTGAATTTTTTTTTCACTTTTATTCTCTTGTCCATATGAAGCTTCATTTTTTATTTAATTAAAGATTACTTCGCAAAAATGATGACATGTAGTATATCGCGTATCTAATAGGGAGAAGTGTATTATGTATATTGAAATCCGAGCCGAAGTCGAGCACACGTGTTTCTCAATCTCGCTATTTTACCGCTCTACGTGCATGTACACAAGTATTTTTTTTATCAGAGAGAACGGCAATATAATACATCAGTTTAACGAAGGTTTTATTAGGTAAAAGTAACATTAAATTGCATCTGACAATAATACTGACAACACTATATACTAACCAACAGTTAAATAATGCCAGATTGATATACAGCTTGTTAAATTGATCGGTTATGTACTGCATACAACAGTTCTATTCACGCGAAAACTTTTTTTTAACTCTATTTTAATATAATTATATCAAATAATAGTGCATGCGAATCGCAAAAGCCGTCTAACCTAAAAATTAGGTTATATTTACTAAACGTATACGTTACGGATAATCTGCAATTCTCGAAATGAATGGAATGATTTAAGCACAATTTCCAATAAAAAAATACAGTTCAAGAAAGTTATTGAATTGCATACCATATTTTGAGACTTTCGTGCACGTCGGGGCTGGTAACTTTGAGCACTCATGTTGTGGTTCGATTTTTTAAACTCTCGAAGCAGATACACAGCTATAAATATCTAATAGATAGATCGTAATGTCAATACACTAAATAAAATTGTCAAGTCTCCTTTAAGACTGATGCTAAGGGCCACAAGACAAGACCCGCTTTCACATCTTAATTCCCACTCACTTCATTTCTATATTTTCACCCATAATTTTCACACATGTTCACCTTCTCGCAACTTAATCTCTCTCTCGTTCAGTTCCATGGTATTACTAAACTACCGTGGGGGGGGGGGTTCTCCTCCCCTCACTACGCTAAACTCCTTCGCTTCTGATATGACAATGATGACTTTTACACACTACAAAAACTACAAATTTTAGTTGCTATTCATTAACGTTTCATAAAATTTTGCTGTTTATGATAAAAAAAGTTAAATTATATTGTAGTTTTACTAGATAGTTACCAAACACGTGAAACACGTCTATTGTCCATTTAAAAGTCATATAACTCTGTTTTATCGTCTTTTTTAGACCTATTTAACATGCAGAAAGATCGGATTAATATGTAATTTCGTTCAATTAAAAAAAACAATGCTCGACATGTTCTATTGCTCAAAAAGCGCTATAGCTAGCTGATTTATTCGTCAACCTCTGAATTGAAATTATAAAAATGAAATAAAAAAGAAATACAATAAGACTATTCGAATTTTTGTTGCGTTTTACTCAAGTGAAGAATAGTTTTATTGCGAATCTGCTTGTAAATGTGCGTAATCAGTTGCTCTTTCGACGACATGTAATAATTGTCTCGTTTTCTCTAAAAAAAATTGTTAATAATTTTCAAAATTGTTTAAAATTTTTATCTTTTTATTTCATTAACGTGTACATACTAAAATCACCAAATAAATGCAATATTTATAATCTGCACGGTTCTTTTCAAACTAATTGATACAATCACGTACATTTGAATCTGCATACTCGTCATAAAATGAAAATGAGCGCGGCTGGCTTATTTACGAAGGGATCATTAAACTCGAGACTACATATATAGACATATACGCAGATATACGACGCGCGTTGTCGCCGACGAGACATTATTAAACGATCCCAAACTCGAACGATAGCTACAGGTGGGCGTTGTCGTCTCTGTCGCGTCGACTATAATCCCAAGAAGGAGCTTGAACGTAAACTGTTCGGCAATTTATTGAACTCAAGTAGTGTGTCACATTTATTTCATTTGAATTACAAAAAGATGTTGAATATTATTTGTTTCGCCGATTAATTTAATCAAATTCATTACTAGCTAGACATATGAAGTAGAACTATACTCTTCGCGAGATAATTAACTTCGTATCAAAAAGCTAAATAATCTATAAAAAATTTTTAACTAAATCAGAATGTTTTTCGATATTCCATTTTTTAGCAGTTCCAACTACGATTATTAAATCGTTTAAATTGATTATTGATTATATGGAAAATATTGGCGAGGATGTATATAAATAAAACAAAAGTGACATTAAATTATTTTCAAGAACACTTATATTTTATTTCTTGACTACAATGTTTATGATGATAATATACATCGAGATACATTAAATCTTCCGCTACGATGATCCGTTATATCTACAAAATATTGTCGGTTAGTATAATTACATGATGTAAATTACACTCAGCGACCGAAGGCAATTTAATCACATCTCGGTCATCCCATATGTGTGTTGCATAGTTTGTATTATTACAGCAATTTAGAGGATACAATTAATATGATAACCAAAGCGTATTATTTCTTAACTACTAAATAATAAGACTCCACCTCCTTTCACTACCTTTATTGTTCGCTTTTCCTCCTCCACTTTAATCGTTTATTGAATATTCATTATTGCAAATTTACAATTATTACTCGAGTACATGTATATATGGCAATCAAAAAAAAATATATCTACAATTGATAGTTTCACATACACTCATTCATTCATGAACACACACACACACACATACTTGAGCATCAAAAACATTCAGTCAGCCATCAGTCATACACGTACTTAAGCCTAGATAAAATCTTTCAAAAAATCATTATTCTTTCCTCTGTCCTTATCCGTTTTTCACATAAAATGTATACAAATATATAACGATTTCGCGCGTTTTTTTTTGTTTCCGCGTTTTCGCTCGTCGACACAAAAGTTTGTTTTCTTATTTTGGTTTTACAAAACGATGTATCGCAGTAACATTGTGTATTTCGATTTTTTTTGTCATTTTTTCTTTTTTTTTATTGCTAAATAGTAAAATCGCATGGCTTATTAACGCGATCGTTACATTCGATATTCGCATCTGTCGGCTTCATCGCCAAAGCCGTTTCATAATATTACGATTTGTTTGTTATCTCGACAATAACTTTTTTTTTCGATATAACGCATTCATAAAAAAAATAATAGGCGACGAATCTTTTTTATATACATATTAAGTCGACGGATCATCCATTTTCATGTCAACGTTCAATAATTCTCATCATTCTAACGATACCACTAACAATTGATTGACAAGTGAACAGCGTGCACATATATAATATACGTCAGTTTACAGCGTGATCTAAACAGAAAAACCTACATGAGTATATACGCGTACAACTAGTAGAAACCGTTCGCCGTCACATTTGCGTTTTTTATTTCTTTCTTCCAAATATATTTTCCTCGTTATATCTTCAACATATATGTTGATATATATATATATTTTTTTACGTTAAAAATCAGTCTTAACAATCTTCCATTCGAATAATCCTAAAAACTCATTCATTCATCGTTCACGTAAAAATATACTTTATCACGTTGCGCATCGTACGTGTAACGTAAAGTTGCATAGTATGTATACTAGTTAAATTACAAGAGGACAAATAAGTACTCAGAATTACTCGAGTCGAAAGATCATTAAAACGTCGCGGATACTTTTTTGCGATTTTGTTTTTTTTTTTTTTTTTACGTTGTTAAGAAAGGAAAAGAAAAATTGGCTTTTTCTAACTCGCGTAACAGGTAAGGATCCAGTTCGACGCACATCAATTAAAAATAATAATAATAGTAACAACAAATATCAATAATAATAATAATAACGTGAGGGATTTGTTTCCATGAGTAAAACTAAAAAAAAAATAATAGTAATAATAATAATAATGGGAGAAGGACAAGAAGCGGCCTTTAAAACATTTCGAAAAGTCGACGAAATCCCGTACTCCCCGTGAACATCAGCTCTTATATATTGGTTTTTCTTCATAGTTCAAAAAAAAAAATTAAAAATCGATTAAATATTATCAGTCTTACTGAGGATAACAGATACACGAGTATGAAATGCGGCTGCTTCGTGTCCCTTTCCCGTGACTCGTCACTTCGTATATCATCACCACGTGGACACAACGATGTTTGGGGGAAAATTTGCAACTTCGTATCACGTGAGAGCTACGACCGCGTTTGATATAGTTTTCCTCGTCGATCATCTCTTAATTCCGTATCAGTCTCATCTCCGTCCAGCTTTTCTTCATTTTTTTTTGGTTCTTTATCTATATCATCCAGCACTTGGACTTTTTTTTCGATTTTTTTTTCTTTTGTCTTCATGTTTTTCTCCATCGCAGTGTGCAACCAAAGCGTCTGGGATCTTTTTTTCTTTTTATATCGTCAATGACGTCGGCGATGGTGGACCCTCAGGGCTGAGAAAGCGACAGTGGCAACAGCAGCAAACGACCGGCGGAGGCTTCTCGTAATTTTTCGTGACCTGCCAAACACAAGATAACAAAAAAAAACACGTTATCATCTCGCATTTATTTCTTCTTCTTTCGAGATTTGGAGTACTTAGATTACTGTTTTTTTTTTACGTTATTCGTAAATTTAGAATATTATTGCGAATGAAGAGTTTAATTTTGGCTAGCGGTGTTCTGGCGCTGATATAAGTGTATTTATAATATGATAAGTATGATAAGTAATGATACGAAGAGGCTGCTTTCACAAATCAAGAGGAATTAGGAAATGCGCCCACGTTAATTTAGTGAGTAATTCGAAACTTCATATGAACTTTCAATTTTAATTTAGCTAAAAGTTTTGTTAATAAAAATTTATTTTGCAGCCGGAGTTAACATATTAATAGAGTTTTTTTTAATATTTCTTATTACGCGAACGGTCAAATCGAAACTTTTTTTGTGTAAAAGTTACAAAGCAGATATCTAGGTATGCGATTGTGCATTAACTTTAATCAATAATAAAAGTTGTATTGTGCAAAATTATGTTAAAAAAAAATTTAGGTATAAGTCAGCATATTGACTCGACACTGTTTCAAATGTAACAAACGATACTTTATTAAAAAATATAAAAAATAAATATTACGTAATTTACAATTCATTATTACTTATTGCAGTCATTTGCATTAGTCTAATCATCGCCTACAATCAGCAAAAATTTATACAATTGCATTATTTCATTATAATTATCAATTACGATCATAACAGCGATAATAATTTCATATACGATATATACAAATTACATTGCAAACAAGTCTATCCATAAAAAGAAAAGCGTACGAACGATAAAAAAAAATTCGCACGAATACTATAAACATATTCGTCAGATTGCGTTAAAACATAGAATTAAAAAAAAAAAATCAATTCCCTACACATTTACACCAAAAACATCGAAGTCTTTATCATCGTGAATTATTTAAAAAAGAAACAATCGAAGAGCTTTCAACAGAAGGTCATATACGGAAACGTGTGTGTGTGTGTGTGTGTGTGTGTGTGTGTGTGTACAAATACGATAAGAAGCGAAATCATGCAAGTATATACCTCGATATCGCACAATAGACACAGTGCATCATCGCATCACCCGACTCTGCCATGTATACCGATTATACGTTAATCGCGTCAACGTGCCACCAACAACCAAATACGCAATATCGCCCAAAAAATAAGTATAAGAAACAAAAAAAAAAAGAACAGATGTGTAAAAGAAGAACAAGCATAGCAGATAAGAGGGTAGACACGTCACGTAAGCGTAAGTAAAGTAAGCAGTTATACAGTAAATAATAATTATTCAAGCGTATTTGTTTTTAGTAGTTGAAATGGGGGGGACGTACAGTAAAAGTGATCTCACCGAAGCATCGAGTTGGGCGTCCGTCGGCAACATCGCAGCGTCCGTCGTAGTGTGTTTTGTGATAGATAATGATGATGGCAGGGTTACAATCGAGCATCGCACATTAGACACTCGCAACTACGTCGGAAGCTCTCTCTTCGATCTCCGATTTTTCTATCAATAGGACCCGCAGCTAGCCGCACTCAATAATCCTCTCGCCTATTTTGTATATCTCATATAGCATCCACGCGAACGCAGCAGACCTGCAGCACACGCTCTCGTTCTTTTGCTCTCTCTCACTCTAAAGATATCGCTCTCGCACAACGCAGTAGCTCAATATTTCTGATGACGCTCGGCTACAATGATTACTGATAGTGTCGAACACGACCCTGACTTGAAGAAATATCTGAATATGGGGGGGGGGGGGGGGTTTGGGATGATGGACGGATGAAAGACAACGACGACGACGACGACGACGAAGAAGTTGATAGCGATTTTGACGACGACGACGACGACGACGACGAGGCAGATATAATAATTGAGATGTTGATGTTGAGATGAAAGGTAACGCGCAACGCATCACCAGTAAGGCCCCTCGGTATCGAGGTGTTGCCACGAGGCGAACTCGCTCCAGGTGCGCAGATGCACCCTCGTCGCCTCGTCCGCCGGTAGGATCTCCTTGTCGTTGCTGCGCCTCGACGGTGTCTGCATGAAGCCGTTGTGCGCTGCCATTGGACCACAGCAGGCGTTCAACAGCTCGGCCACTTGCTCCTCTAGCGTCACCTGCGTCAACAACAAAAAGGAAAACAAAACATGCGGCGTTACGTCCCGTGCGGATCTCTAATTATTATTGTGTCTGAGGTCGATTTTTTTTTTTTTTTAGGGGGGGTTGGACGAACACCGTGATGAGTGCGAAAAAAAATTGAATGTTGTTTTGTGACGTAAGATTTACGTCGTATACACGCGTTGTTAACATGCCGTCGCGTTGTTTCTTTTCTTTTTGTATTTTACACCCTCGATATTATATCATTTGGATACATCGCTCATTCACACGATGTATTATACTCGTATCCATGTACATATATTTATCGAGGTGGCGCGATGACGATGATGATGTTGCGATGGTGCACGATGAAGTGACGATGTGCAGTGTGACGGCGATGATGATCGAAGTGCCTTCTAACGTATATGACGACTGGACGACACGAGTGTGCGTGTGCGTGTGTGTGCGGTGTAGTGTGGTTCGAATGAACATAAAAATTCACGATGTGCGTCGAACCAATACCATCCGATTGTCGCTTTATATAAAAAAAAACACACAACAGAAAAGGAAGACTTTGTCATGTGAAAGCTCTTAAGATCCAAGTACAAAAAAATAATGATCTACGATCTACTCTAATAAAAAGTGACAAGAAAAAAAAAAGGAATCAGTCTCTAAGGCGAAATAATGTCTGTGTGGCGTTGAAGCCGCGGCTACACAAGAGCAGTTATATTGCACTTTTCAAGGAGCTCGCGACTCGGTCGGTTTGGCGTTAACGCGTCGACGATAGTGACGTTTGTCGTTGCTCACTTCTCGTTTCTTCATGACGATGTAATTGTTGCCGGCGTTGTTGTCCCAGTACTCCTGTCCGCTGGTACGGTAGCGCACGCAAAACTCCATTTTACGCGATGAGTCCTTGGGCAGAGGGACGCGGAAGCGGAAAGTGTCGTAGAGATTGCGGACGGCCGTTTGTGCGGTTGCCAAACCAGGCTGCTCGACGTACGCGCAATCTATGTCCTGTTGAGTCGCCCAATTGTCGCTGGTCACGCGTATCATCACTTCCTTATCGAAGGCGATGTTCTTCACTTTGACCGTGCCGATGAGGCAGCCCTCGGCCTCGCGTACGATCACGTTCTCCAGGCTCACCGCGTTCTTGTCCAGTTTGTTGCGGAACGCCAGATAGTCACTCGCCGGCTGTGCAAAACTCGGCTCCCACGGCGCTATCTCCGCCAATTTGGCGGCTGCCGCCTGCTTCTCTGCCGAATCCTCGTCGCTGCTGCTGCTGTTGTCCGACGACGAGCTGCTGTTCTGCGAGATCCTCAGGCTGCCGTCCAAGTTGCGGAATAGCTCGCCCCTAGCCAAACTCGCCACGTATGCGCTCGACCATAGTGGTGGCATGTTGCTGGGCTCCGACATGACCCGCACCTGTTTAACAGAATCGCGAAACAATATGCCTTTGTTAGTACAAATATATCGATTGCTCAATGCTCGGGTTCGTTAAAAAAAAAAGAAGAAACTTATACAATTTATTTATTAAGCTCGCTCGGATATAGTCTTTTTATCGCTCCGATAACAGATTGACATGTAACGCTGTTTATTCGAGTTTACAACAGATTAAAAAAAATACTCCTCTTAATTGCTAATTTCTCATCTCGAACGAGTCTTGATGCGCGTACAATGCTTGTTCATTGTTGCATTGTGTGCTCGTTTAATACACGCGAACCGGTAGAGCGATCGTTAATAAAAGAAATAAAAATATTGTTCGCAGATAAACTTAAAAACAAATTAGTTTTTTTTTTTCGTGAAATAATCGCGTGCAAAATTCAAAATTAGCCAATTAAAAATAAAGACTGGATGCAATCATTTTACACGACTCGTACGATGTGTGTGATGTCAGCGCAGGTATTTGCATCGATCAAGATTTCAACGTGATATAACAGTCATTTAATCGCGCAGTAATAAAAGAAAAAAGAAAAACATTGCAAGTCGACTCCGCTATTGTATGTACATATACGTATAAGATAAAGCAATTCCCTGCTGTCATACTTTTTTTTTTAATTTAGAAACAAGTATTCGCGATTAATTATCACTGTAGAGCCGATACGCAAAGTAAATTTATATTTCCTCCGAACGAGAAGCTCTCCGACGATTTAAAATGGGATACAGAGCGCCTATCAATATATAATTACGCGTGCTAATCGGAGCGTGCGGTGCTCTAAAAAAAAAGACCCTGCTAAATAAGCTTCCATTAATTATAGCTTTATGCATTATCCGCGCGAGAGTTGTGTGTTTTCCCGCTACATTGTTATATATTTTGTTTGATAAAAATTGAGAACGCAGCGCGTGCGCTCGATTACAATAATATTATTCGGAGAGAGTATATGCTTATTCAAAGTTAAAGAAAGCAACAAAAAAAAAACCACAAAAAGAACGAGGAGTAATATATATGTGTGTGATATGAACAAACCTGTGTGAGCGGCCTGCCGCGATCATCGGCGAAGACGACCCTCTTTTTGTTCCTCTTGATACAGGCATCGTCACCGCCGTTGAGCAGGCCAAGGTGTAGGGAGTGGCTGCTCGCTAGACACGGCCTGATTTGCGGTGGCACGGACCTGTTGCTGATGGGCGGCGTCGTAACCATCAGGGAGTTGTAGAACAGCGAACCGTACACCGGGGGACTGTGTCCCAACATAAGCTCCGACGGTATTGCTATGGAACACATCTAGATCTGCAACCAATCCAAATGACAAATACGCGAATGTTAATATAAATCGTTTATTCTTCGTTTGGCAAAAAAAAAGAAAGAAACAATCAAGAGAGCAAATGAAATTTTTTGACCCCACGGACAATCAGCTGCTGAATAGCCCGTCCGAATTAATCAAATATGATTCGGTGCGTCGTTCTTCAACAGCATGATTGCTTTAATTCCATCTGTTTTATTAAGCTCGACCCTTTGGGAGCCGTATATGTACGTAGTGTGTACGTACATATATATACGTCACGATGTGTACGCGAACAACCTCGAAAAACACGCCGCAGCTATAATATGTGCGAATGATCGATCGATAATTTTTATTTTTATCATCGCTGAGAGTTTGATCTTTCGATGCTAAAGATTTTAGATACTTTTTTTTTTAGAAAAGAAGGAAAAAGAACGAGAATTATCGATAAAAAAAAAATTTTCCAGAGACGCGTGTGTATTTGTACGCGAAACGATATAACTCCACCGACAGAATCTTATTTTTGCTTTAGAGTCGCCGAGATGTCAGCTGTTTATCTGAAATAAGCGCGATAACAATGCATTTTGTGACTCGCTCGAGGACTAATAAATCTATATAGCCCAGTGTTTCGCTCGCGCGCAGTGTATCTTATCGCGTAAAAAGCAAATCCGAAAAAGTTATCGCATTGCATACACACACGCACACAAGTACACACGTATGCGGCAAGTTTAGATTAATCGACTGTGAAATTGCTCGGCAATTTGCAAAAATAAACGGAAGATAATGAATTTTCGCGCTAAGAGAGCTGAAGATATAATGCGGTAATCCGCGCCAATTTGTCATTGTAAGTTTCGGAAATTTTGTGCGGGAAAGCCGTGAATTGAGATACTACATATGGTGATTCACACTTCAATATATGAGGAAATCCTTAAAAAAACACACTTTTCTGGGGTCTAGAATGGCAAAAATTTTTTTTAATGCTAAGGCTTCCGGACCTT
>JAWWMK010037394.1:0-12467 GCA_035047105.1 Galeopsomyia nigrocyanea
TTTTGTTAAATTCCAAAAAACTATGGAATTTAGTGTATTATTTTTTGACCGTTTTAAGACTTCTAAGTCCAAAAAAAGGGCGTCACAAGATTACGCGGCGTGGGGCACTAGTGTTTTTAGGTTCTATTAGTGTTGTAGATTGAGAAAATATACATATATAATCATTTCGAGCGTAACCCTGAGTTTTTAATTTGCCAAAACCCGAACGAAGTTATGGCAGTTTTTTTTTGTGGATTTGGCCATATAGCAATGACGATCTTGACTTTCCGCAGCTGCGTTCGTTGTGCCGTTTATTTTACACTCGCGCGAGCGATGCTGCTCATATATGCGCGATCGACGTTTATTCCAATTTAATATTGTCGTGTTTGTTGCAGCTAATGACAAGATAAATTTTTTTATTGACAAAAAATATGATTTTGATGAAATTTAACGAATGCGTTGGGGTTTTGAATTATCGAGCGTGAGGGATGTTGAGTTGATAAAAAAAAAGTTGTGTAAGTACAAAATTTAGAATTATTCATCAAGCGGATAGAAAAAAACTGAAAAAATGAAGTAGATCGATATAAATTTTAAGTATTATCACTCGTCAACGATTGACTGAAAAATAATGAAATTATAATATAAGATCATAAAGAATCTTGTATAAAAGCTCTCCCATAGTTAAAACCAATCAGAATCAATGTTATTTCACTCGCAACGACCTTTCATTCTCAATGATCGTTGCAAATCGTCAACAATTTTTTCCCCATTAACGAAGCCACAGTCTCTATAATTGAACATTTATGAAAAATCAACGTCCAACATGATGTATGGATTTTCATCTCGAATAGAGCCAATCAATTATTCATTCATCGGAGCTATACGCGTACCGAGGTTTGCACTGCTATTTGGACTTGATGTACAAGGAAGTTTATCGTCTTCCTTTTTTTTTTCTTTTTTTACCCATTACATCTTCATATTCAATTTACGATCGTCGTAAATCTGATTTACACTCATGCGTGCTGCGTGCACTTGTTGCTCAAAAGGGGGATGCATTTTTCCCTGTTTAACAGATCCACGACGTTGCCAAGCGGTTGGGTTTGCTCGACTGCATGGACACGTTAACGAGCCGTTTAAGTGGCGGCGAGAAGAAGCGACTATCGATTGCCGTGGAGATGATCACGAGCCCCACGGTGATGCTTCTCGACGAGCCAACTAGTGGCCTCGACAGCGCTTCGTCCAATCAGGTATGTGAAAGAAAGAAAAAAAAGTCACGCGAGTCGTGAAGAGGTTTTTCTGTTTATTTGCAATTTAAATGCTGCGCTTTATAACTCATATTGCTCATTGTCTCGACTTTGATGAGGATATATACTTTTTATGCGAGGATAATTACGATGTGGTTGTCATTGAATATTATCATATCTCGACTTGTTGGAGAATCGTTTGGTTTAGTATGAAATTCGACTATAATGCTCACATAAATTTTAAAGATAAATCTACAGTAAAATGTAATGACTAGTTTCATTTTTTATAATATGATTGATATTTTTTTTATAACATATTCATGAATTTTTACGTTTTAAAAGACTGGTCCTAACCCGAGCTGTTATGAGATGCAATGCAGGCGTCACATAAAATACAAAAAATAGAAAATCTTTTGACCTCTAGTGATTGTAAATATCTCTTCTAGAATGTGCCATCAATCAAGATGACATTAATCATTTGAAAAAAAATTTCATTCACAATTTGACGTGAAAAATTTAGTAGTCATAAAATTTTTTGTGTTCATTTTTTCATGTAATTATTTTGTCAAATACGATATATTTACGAGTAAATGAAATCATCAATGACTTCGTTTTTCCATGCAATTCACTATACCTATAAAAAAGATTTTTAATATCAATATTCATACACTCATCAACAATTTGCAAATTCATAATTTATTAAAATGTTAAAAATTCTTCAATGATCAAAATACAACAGAAGTATAAGCATCCAAGCAAAATAGAATAAAATTTAGAATATCTATAAATTAATTCTGCAGGTTATCAACCTTTTACATTCAATGGCACAATCGGGTTGCACAGTGGTGTGCACGGTGCATCAGCCAAGTAGTCAAATGACTTTTCGTTTCGACGACATGCTAATAATGAGCCAAGGCAAATGTCGATACTGCGGTCCACGCGAACGAATACTCGAATTTTTCAAGGACGCCGGATACGCATGCCCGCCATTCTACAATCTCGCGGAGTTTGGTAAGTGATTTTTTTTTATTTTTGGTCGACCGGTTTTCACAAGGCTGTTTAGAATATTTTGGTGAAATAAAAGAGTCGAAGCATGTTTTCAGTGAAATCGCCGAGAGACTATAAATTAGTGGCGTGTCCCGGTAGAACATCGATTAAATCCGAAACTCCGAACTTTATGAAAATTATGTTGTTGGATTAGATGTTGAGTAACATCTAATCCAACAACATATAAAAATTGGAGGGTGCTTTTAGCTACTTAGCTATTCATATCAACTTTATGAAAATTAATTTAACACTGGATTGTTACTGTTTAAACCGCTAAAACTCACGATGCATATAATCGATCAAGTCGTTTTTCGCAAAAAATCGTGCCCGGCAGACTTAACTCGCACAACTCGAGTCATAGTCTGCCTGTGCTGATGGTAAAGTGAATATTTAATAATATTATATTATATATTTTAAAATTATAAAAAATTAAAAAGAATCTATAAAATCACACGATGTACAGTAAGATTGGCATATTTCGTAAAAGTCATTTACAGCATAACCGCCCAACTGTAGTAAACATATGAATGTGTCCGTTAGAAAGTAATTATTGTTATTAATATTATCACGCAGTGCTAATTACATTGTATCTTACTGTATGTTCTTGTTCAGTATCTCAGTCGAGTACGCCAAAGAAACTCTGATGTTAGACGTTAAATCGACTAAAATGCATCAACTCAGAATATACATATAAACCAACTTTAAACTCCAAAATATCAGCCTATATACAACGTTTCAGAAAAAAAATTGAATATACCATTCGAACCTGTTTCAAACATAGATAATTTTAGTCCAATATAAATAATTATCAAAAGTAATTTGCCGATATCTTACGTATTCGTTTCAACTTTAAACTTGAATATATCTCGAAATCACGCCAAATCGATTTGAGCGATTCTGTCGGTATGACACTGATATATAACAAGCAAATTTATTAATATTGATTTTAATATTTTATTTATATTTTTTGCATTGCCTATCTTTATTGAAAAAAATGCTTCATTATAATTAAAAGCAAATTACTCCCGGTTTATCAAACCAGTACGAGGAAACAAATAAAAATTAATAAATATCTGCACGTGTGAACTATTCTGTAATAAAATATAGCATAACAAAATCGATGATTGCGAGTGAAAAAATTATTGACTACTATAGATAATCAGTAATGAAAAAGTAACACGAGCATATTCAATATGCCGCATATATGACAAAATCCTTAAAAAAACGCACTTTTCTAGGGTCTAGAATGGCAACAAATGTTTTTGATGCTAAAGCTTCCGGATCTTTTTCCTCTTCTTTTTGAAGGTATATAGTGTCGGAAAGTGCTCGTGAACATTGGAAATGTCTGCAGGAACTACTTTTTCGGCTATTTCCCATTATAAGCAAATGGGCTTTTCTCACAGAAAATAGGCGAAAATCGGCATTTCTTAAAATATCAATTTCTCGGCTTCTAAGACCGCTAGAAACATTTTTGATCAATCAAAATGATAGAAAAAAAGAAGACCTTTACGCAGAAAAAAGTTTCATTCAAAAATAATTATCCGGTGGCAAGTTATCAAAAAAATTGCAAAATAATTACATTTTTAGTTTGTTATTAATAAAGGGAAAATGCTGAAAAAATATAGACCCCAGAAAAGTGTTTTTTTAAAGGATTTCGTCATATATGTATCAATGTTTCATACATTATACTTTAATTTGATATTACTCGCATAAAATATCAATTTTTTAAACATTGTAGTACTTGAAGTTGTGACGAGTCAACGAGGTGGAAACTACGAGCAATTATGCAGCAAGGATTCCTTGGAAAATAAGAATATCGACGATTTCAAATACTGTTCGACGCCGAGCACGGATAGCACAAGTTCGACACAAAGTTCTACAAAACGATACGCCGTGTCGCAGTTGGTACAGATGAAGATTCTACTGTATCGAGCTTTCCTCTGCATTTTTCGTGATACCGTCAGTTATTATTATTTTTTTTGCAATATTTTATGAAGTTATAATCCTACATTGCATATTATTGACTCTATTTTTTGTATTTAAAAATTTTAGACATTGACTTACTTGAGGCTTTCCGCGCACTTGATAGTTGCAGTGCTTTTGGGAATAGTATTTTACGATTTTGGAAAAGACGGCAAAACAGTGCAGAGCAACGTCGCGTGCATCTTCTTCTTTTCCGTTTTTCTGTTCTTCGCCAATTCCATGCCCGCCGTACAAATATGTAATATATATTATTAAAGCATCTTCTACTTCACATTAGCAAATCTTATACTACTAGAGAATGATAACTGTAATTAATTAATTAATAGTTAACACAAATTCTATGCATAATACTTCGTTGCCATGAAAATAACTGTAATAATTATTGATCATCACGTTCAATTTAATATTTAATCGCCAGTTATTTGTTTCATTCAGTTCCACCGGAAACGACAGTTTTCCTGCGAGAGAACAAAAACAATTGGTATTCACTCGAGGCATATTACATTACAAAAGTGCTCTCTGATCTGCCACTGCAGGTTTGTAAAAATCCTCTTGGAATCGCAAAAATTTCTATAAGCATCTTTCGTCTGAATCGTGTTCCTTTTTTTTTTCTTTCAGATAATCTGCCCAACTGGTTTTCTCACGATAGCCTACTGCTTGACTGGCCAACCGATCGACGCGACTAGATTCATCGAAGTCTGGCTTATTTGCACGTTGTTCACGATGCTCGCGCAGTCGTTTGGCATTGCCACTGGCGCTGCATTTGATACTCAAGTAATTACTTTTTTTAAATTTTAATTATATATTGACGATTGTTAGCTATCATGTTGAAATTTTTTTATCTCGATTTCAGACTGGTACATTCCTAATCCCAGCGCTCAACATTCCGATGCTCATCTTCGCTGGTTTCTTCCTCAAACTTGGAGAAATCCCGTACTTTTTAAAATTCTTCAGCAGTATCAGCTACTTCCGGTATTAATTTGATTTCAGAAATGCCAATTCTTAAATTTTTTTCAGAAAATATATTTTAGACAATTATTTCGTATTTTAGGTATGCCTTCGAAGGTATCCTGCAAGCCGTATACGTCGGTCGACCAAAACTCCCCTGCAGCGGAGACTTCTGTTACCTGCGTGATTGGCGTCGAATTTTGAATGAACTCGATATGCCTTCAGTTCCATTTTCCACAACTGCTATTGCACTCGCCACGTGGATTGGACTTTTACACGTTCTCACTTATGGTACTTTGCGCTACAAACTGTACCTCGCGAAAAGATAAGAAAATTACATTTTTTTTTCTTTCTATAATGTCAAATTAATACTCACGCACGTATACTCTTATGAAGGAAAAAAAAGTATTGGTATAGAGAGCAGAACAAATTTTCATTCCATTGAAATTATCTAATCGAGCAAATTTGAATGCGCACGATGTATATAATATACTTCTTCTAAACCGCAAATTATGCGAATGTGATCAAAATCATGTATACTTGCCACTTTTAACATTCCGAATTTTCAAAAACGACTTTTTTTTAAGAGAACGATTTTATTCGCTGTAGCGCAAGTAGTTCAAACTTAAACCACAGTTTTGCATCTTACCGACTGTTTGACAGTGAACTATGGTAGAATATAAGTTTTTTTTATAAGGAAACTATATCGTCAGTTTTTATATGCATATTTTAAATCGCATAATATTTTTTATAACTTTTATATTTAAGGGAATTTTGTACTGGAATCTTAAAAATAATTTGGACAGCAAATTTTTCCAATTTAATGTAAGAATGCGTTATAATACTTTTAATGGTACAGAACGACAAGTACAGATTATAAAAAATCTTTCTATAAAGGTTCATTAAGGTGATCGTTAAAGTCAATATATAATTAAAAATTAATATATCAATTTATTTCCTCTGTCATAATATAATGAAGGATTTGTTAATTTGCATATTGAATTTGTAAATCACGAACTATTCACAATGAATGTAGAGATTCTTAGCCATAAGAAGTTTTAAAATATACGGCTTGAAAAACGCTGTCTGTTGTTCAAATCGAGGGGTTGAAGGGACACATTATTAACAATATTTGACAATCATTTATAAAAATTACAAAGCACAGGTGATTTTAAGGAAGCAATACGTGATATGTATATTTACATAATAACATATTTTTATATTTCTACAATAACGTATTTTTTTAAACATCAAAATATATCGTTGTTCATTTTTTTTTACTTTTACAAAGTTGTTATTGCCTTTATGGAAATTTTATGAAAAATAGGTTTGTAAGAAAATGAAATAAACAAGTTCTATATTAACAAGTATAACTTTACTATCGTACACATTATTTTTACACATGTTTTCCTTATCTCGCACGAGTAAAGGCACAAGATCGACGCGTATGCGCTTGTATTTATAAACGTTATACTGCTCGCTGAAACAAAAGCTCCATTATCAACGCATAAGATAATAAATAACAAAAATAATAATAATAATAAATCGCTTAATAGCTTTTTATAAGAAAAGTCGTGATCAGTCATGATGAAGATATAAAAAAAAAGTAATAATAATAACGACGAACGCGATCAATTAATGATCGTCATTGACTTCTCTTTCCTCCTCCTCGTCATTGTGACGTTCAAAGTATTAAATGGAAGGCACTGCAGTGTCGTCAATTGTTATAAAAAAATAGAAATCTTCACTCAGAAAATCATTTTTACAATCATAATGATAAATAAAAACTAAACTTAAAGCTACACAATAAATCTTAAAGCTACCTATCAGTTGAAGAACCTAACTACATACGAGAACGCTATGTATGTACACTGAGATATAGAAAATTTTGAAAGAGCATCACCCAAAAAAAAAAACATTCCCTTTTCGCAAGCAGTCTTCACTTCGATCACGTTACGAAAAATAAACAATTTTCATTGACTAGTACTATTTTTAGAAAAAGAAAGAAAAAAATCGATCGACAGTTCATTAAAATTGGGCAGTGTGTGAGATACATCTCGCGTGATTGAAAGCTCAACCCCCAATCCGTCACAGAATTTTCAAAATTTGCCCATACTCAGCGTCTCCTAATCTTAATTAAAACCTAAGGATTTGTGCATTGATCAATTGCCGTTGCAAGCGCTCTAGCGTGCGCTGTAATCACTTTTTCTTCTCGTACATTTTCGAGATTGTCTACCGCGAAGCCATGAGTTTCCATCGCAAAAGATAATAAGCAGCGATCCTCATCGCAACGACGATCGAGCAAAGAGCACCAAAGTCTATCCAGAATTGATCGTCTCTCATGGCCACGACGTCCTTGAGGAATTTACGAGGATCCTTGTAGTAACAGAAATCCAGATCGTCGTTATGACATTCCAGAGGACCTCTGTTCAAGCCGTAAATCGCGTTTACGTATCTGAAATTATCGGTAGTAGATTATTAATTTTTATACTTCGATTAAACTATTCAAGTTTGTTAATTTATATTATTTACCCTTCGAGACCGTAACGCAGGTAACTGATGTAAGTGCCCCAATACAAGTAGCTCGGAAGATCGCGCAGAGATACTCCAAATCCAGCGAACATCATCATCGGTACCGACAGCGTTGGCGCTAAGAACGTTCCATTCTGAAATACCCGCGAAACAATTAGATTACTAACTTTAATAAAATCATGAAAATAAACTTTTTTTATTCGACTTACCACAACGTCGAACCAAGCGCCGATCATCAGACCAAAGCTCTGTGCGACCAAAGAAACGAGAAGACTGATAGCGAAGAACATGCCAAAACGAATCCATTCGGCCGGTTGATCCGACATAAAGTACACGATCGACGAGAATAGGAAGCAACAGAGTACCGCGACGGGAAAGTCGACTATCGTTACCGACGTGTAATAAGCTTTCAGACTGTACCATCGATTGAAGTGCTCTTTTTGCAGGATATTCATCTCGGCTGGGACTGTAAACGAATAGAATGATTTTTTTTTTAAATGTAAATATTTCATCCAAAAAATTTGTCTTTAGTCACACGCGATTACAGACTCGACAAAACAACTTTTGTATCATCGAGTAAATATTGAAACGACTACAATACTTACAGCTCAAAACAGTTAGCATCATGGTGGTCATCATGTGGTGTATGAGGCAGCCAAACAACAGATTATAGTTCTCTATTATCCTGTCGGCGTCATTTCCCGCCGCGATAAACAGCGAGCCGAGCATCAGACCCGTGCATATGTTCACCATTATTCTCAAGTGCGTCAAAGTCTGAGGAAAAAAGAAAAGGAAAAAAAAAATACGATTATTTATTTTGCTTAAATTCTCTCTTGAAAATAAGATGCCGATCCTCTGTTTTATTCGAGAAAAAAAAAGTGTCCCGTAAATTAAGACCGGATAATATTTAGTCGTATAAGTGATCCATTAGACGTAAAAAACGTCGCGTACTACGAAATATTTATAATGAAAGATATTGCATCGACACTTACAGCGTCTCTTTTGACTTTGATGCATCCTCGTTTGAGCAAAATAGCCAGCTGATGGAATTGCGAGGTAGCTTGTGGTCCTTGTGCGTCCTTTTTACTGTTTTTCAAAGGATGCAGAGCTGAAATTTCAAAGTAAATCGTTAGCTTTAAATTCATTAATTTCTCGTGAAATAAACGCAAGAATGAAAAAAAATACCTCTTAGCGACTTGGCGTCGAGCAAAACGTTAGGGTGTTCGAACCACTTGAGACTGCTGCCGTTTTCCGTACCTTGAATCAGCGTGTCGATTTTATCGTCCCCATATTCACCGCACGACAATTCGATCACTACAAAATAAAAATAAATAAATAATAAGAGTTGCGTTTGATAAAAGAAAATTATAGTCAAGAGAGCAAAAAAAAAGTATAATATGAATCTCACCGTAATCAGCAGGATTGTGATACATCGGACACGGTAGCTTCACGCTCTCCAAGTACGGCACGAGATTGTTCGTTGCTCCTTGGTACAAACATTGACCTTTTGCCAAAACGTACGTCTGATGAAAAAAAAAAAAACGCAAACGTTGGATACATTTCTTTCGTTAAATATTACGATGTACGAAAGAGAGAAAGAGAGATATATAAACGCGCATGACCGAATTTCGTTAAACTGTGCCATCTTATCGTGCTTGCGCGCAAGTTCATCGTCGTGTTTACGACTAAAAAGCACAACAGTGTATGTATGTGTGTGTGCGTAAAATGATAATATGTATGTGTATATATAATACTTGCCTGATCGAACATTTGGAATAGAGTGGCACTTGGTTGATGAATTGTGCAAATAATTGTTCTGCCTTGTCGCGCTAGAACTTTCAGCAAGTTCACCACTTGTGAACACGACGAGCTGTCTAGACCTCTGTGGAAATATGAATATTTGAGTGTTTAATACGTAAACTGTAATTTTCAGGATGAAATTAGAGAAAAAAAAATGAGGGGAATCGGTTGTGTTTAACGATCAATTTCAATAATCGAAAGTACTCCAGACGCGAATGAAAAAAAATTAAAAGATCAATCACTATTCGATCGTTCGCTTTATTTACATAAGAAGACATTCTACAATTTCAACACCTTTAACGAATACGAGTTGAATGAAAAATCAATTTTTTTTTCCATTCGTCAGCGTCATTGCTAAATTATTGATGAATCACTTACGTAGTTGGCTCGTCGAGGAACAACACCGTCGGATTGTTGACGAGCTCGAGAGCGATGGACAAGCGTTTTTTCTGTCCGCCGCTTAGTCTACTCGACTGCGTGTGCATGTGCTCGTAAAGTCCAAGGGTCGTCAGGATTTCCTCGATCTATTTGCGAAAAAAAAAACAACACGAGTGCAACTTTTAATACTCATTGAAATACACGAAGCGAGATGCGGTTGCAAGAAATCCAAGTTGACTTTTACTCTTTCGAAGGAAAATTTTTCAATTTCACGGTATATAAACAAGAGTAAACGCAATCTACATGTAAGTTTCTCGCAATTTCACGACAGATATGATATTTCTCTTTTGTGCGAGAAAAACCGTGACGATGCGAGTTTTCTCATTCGAAGCTGCGATCGCGTCTTTATCAATTTCCACGTAATTATTTAGACAAACACGTTCGTATGATTATGCATTTGAATTGCGCACGTTAATTGCGATTACTAACAAGTCCTGTCAAAATAACACCGCAATTGTTTTTTTTTTTTCCATTCGAATCTTCGACGAGTAAAAAGGCAACTTGTTATTCGCAATTTTCTTCCGATAAACATTCGCTGACGTCGTTAACATAAAAAAAAATAAAAAAAAATACTTCGAACATTGATCAGAATTTTCACGATTGAAAAGTAACGGTAATGAAAATTTAAAAAAAAACTCACGATAGTGTCCTTTTCGTGTCTCGGCGTGTCGGTGCCAAGTTTGAGGTCAGCGGCGACGTGCATGTTTTCCAATACGGTGAGCAAAGGCTGTAAACGATCGTCTTGAGTGATGTAAGCGCTGGACCTGCATATAAGAAATCAATTTTTTCTTTCTTTTTGTGTGTATGTGATGCAATTTAACAAATGACATTTGAATAATTTCAATTTCAACCACGTCGATTATATACGATTGTTATCGTACAGTGCCGATTACATTGAAAAAACAATGCAAAAAAAAATATTTTTTTGTTCTATTAATAGACGCACGCGTGAAGTTCCATCGATCGTCGTAAATATAGCGTCAAAGATAGACATTAAAATTGAATTTTGCAATAACAAAGCGTAAACAATGAGAAAAAAAAGTGAGCGCGTATCTCCGAACGTTTCCGACAGATTCTTCAGACAAAAAAAAAAACAATCACGATTACGTGACCGCAAAATCCGTTTAAAAAAAAAATTGAAAATTTCCTCGATTACGAATCGAATAAGCATCGATTGACGAAAAAAAAAAGAAGAAGAAATCCGTGCAAATTTATGGTTTAAAGACGAAACGATGACTCACCTTCGGAAAGCATCGAGATCGCGAATACGTCCATTAACGTAGACGTGGCCTTGGACACCAGTTATACGGAAGCCAGAAAGGACATCGAGAAGAGTTGATTTACCGGCGCCAGATGGTCCCATCAACGCTATTAGCTGCTTGGAGGGTAGACGACCGTTCAGACTGTGCAGAATCTCCTTTCTACCTGTTATTACGAATAATTATTCGATATATAGTATTAAAATTTTTCATACTTTCGATTTAAGGATATTCTATCAAACTACTTTTTCATTCAAATTCAACAAACAGGATTCGAATCTTAAAATTGACGCACAGCAATTTTAAGATGCGAATATGAATAATTGACAAAACATGTTTTCACTGGGAAATTATTCATCGAGAATACGTATTCCATGAACAATTACGTACGTAATTCAACCGCATTTTGTACGCAAAAACGAAATCGAAAAATATAATGATTCGTGCATACGAGAGTATATCGGCATGTTACATATAGCTGTACCATTATTTTAACGGCTTTGACATTAATACCCAAATGATACTGCAATTATATACGAGAAAACTGCACAACTCGCGCTGAATTCATTCACGAAAATTGCTACGTAATAATCGTCAATTATATCGATATTATGCTAGTTTCACGCGAGAAAAAAAAAAGACATTCGGAAATTTTCATCTCACGGGCATTGTGAAATGACGTCTAAGAGAGTCTCAATGAGAACAAGATTTTCTATGTGAGGCGATTACTAAAAAAAAATGTACTAATTTTCCATAGAGTAAGGTCTCGAAATAGGCCGAGTCATTTGTTTATCGAATCGTTCGCGTCGATCGTCAGCTAATCTAATTGCTCGATTATAATCCGCAAAGTGTCTATAATATAACGGTATATTTAGGTCGAAAATTTTTTTTTATTTTAGACGCGTGATATATTCAATTGGCTCAAGGTAAGGATTGATAATTATTTCGAATGACGTGAAATTCTTAACCTTTACGCGAGAGTTCATCGATTTCAATGTGAAAAAAAAAAAATTGTTTAATGAGATTTTCCTTGATTCCTTTACGATAAATGAATAAAAAAAACTTTTCAAAATTCATTGAGATCTTGCCGCTCTTTAACCGATATTTATAAACGAAACGTCAGTTTATTTATTTATTCTACTGCATGTAAACAGCGTTAAACCCTGGTGGAAAAATTTTGTTGAGAATGCGATGAAAATTTGATGCAATGTTCACTAATTTGGAACTTTTATTACAT